>CM052291.1:5818662-6008505 GCA_028455765.1 Lasioglossum oenotherae | reverse complement strand
TCTAGTTCCTTTCTAGTTACTTCAGTAGGGTATAGTTCCCCCTTAAACTACCCTCGCTTGCAATGTTACGTAGCTTTTAGAACAAGTAAGCCGAGTTTCGGTTTTGAACCACGTGTTTCGCAAATTAATGTTTTCCCCGGTTGAAAATGAAACACCCACTTTCGTACAAATTGTACACTTAGTGGCAGTATTTGTCTTTTATACGATACCATCAAGAAGTTGCTTTGTAACGTTGGGGAGAGTTCTGATAAAGTTTCGAGGTCTCCCGCCCCCTTACACGGAAATTTCTGGTCATAAGCTTGCTATACATAGTCCATGACCTTGTCTTTTATGTGGAAAGTTTCATGCGTATTGTCTCTATCTAGAGATGCACCGTTTACTATGCATTCATTCTACCTACCTCCTGCCTATCAGTCATAAAGACCGATTTGTACTATCCGGTCAGGCAGTGTGTCTGCTAATGGAACGCTCTCGTAGAGATTCATGCCGTGCAAGATGTCTAACAGATTTCTCTCTACATGTATAGTAGAATGTATCCTACAGGTAAATAAACGATAAAGTAGTAAAAGTGATCTCGTGGATTTTATGCGTTTCGGAGAACATTTTAAGAAAGAATTACATTTTTATTTCGCTCCTGTTTGCTGCAATTCAAGAAGAACATTTTCAATTTGCATAAAGATCCACGGTCTAGTGGTCACATATTTTTTTCGAATTTTCCACTTGTAATTATACAATCATACATTATTTTCAACTCGCTTAAATTAACAGAGAAGAAATTACATTTTTATTTCGCTCCTGTTTGCTGCAATTACAGAAGAACATTTTAAATTTGCATAAAGATCCACGGTCTAGTGGTTATATATTTTTTTCGATTTTTTCACTTGTAATTATACAATCATACATTATTTTCAACTCATTTAAATTAACAGAGAAGAAATTACATTTTTATTTTGCTCCTGTTTGCCGCAATTAAAGAAGAACATATTTAATTTGCATAAAGATCCGCAGTCCAGTGATCACAAATTGTTTTCGAATTTTTTACTTGTAATATAACTATACGTAGGTTACTAATCTGTAGGAATTTAATATTACGTAATCGATGCAAAATATATATTATATAAACCGATACATGTAAAAGGAAGTTAAGTAATGAGAGAAAGGAACAATACATGCCAGCTCTGCGTAATTATTTCATTGTAATTTGGATATTAAGGTTCCTTTTTTAAGGACCATTAATTCAGACAAAGAGTCTGTATTATTAGAGAGACGAACTTATTTCCACTAGAAGAAAGACGGAATTCAAATGACTTGAAGTAGTGCTCTTCCATGAAATAGTACTCTTAGTTCTACGTGATCTTTTCATAGAACCACTCACGTATTTATAATGTAGAAGGTGGCTGCATTTATGTATTTGTGCGAAGTGCATGTGAATTTTACCAGTTCGCGAGAGTAGAATTGGAAAGGTGGTTTAACGCCGTACATCTCCAAGTTACCCCAGCTACAAAACCACGTGTTTATTATGTTTGACTGTTCCGCAAGCTCGCAAAGTTTCGTTGAAACTAAGACAGTCCGCTCGTACTCCAAGCAAGCCGACCGTTCTTTCTCTGCAGTATGTCAACTCGGAGTACGTGGGAGTTTCGGGGAAAAAACATTTGAAGTTTCATTAGCGCTTCGTTTGTTTGCCCTCTTATCGCGCGCGGCTGCGCGACTCGGTGAATTTTAAGAGTTCTCGTTCCCGGGCAACGTTTTCTGCAATTACGTTCTACCTATGGGGGTCTACGCCTGGCGAAAATGCGAAGGAAATTCGATTTTTTCCAATCTCCTTAGGTAGGAAGTGCTCTTAAAGAGTCCGAGAGACTGGAGCAGAATGAAAGTCTTGCACGGCGGAGTCCGCAGTTTTCTCTGTCGATATATTTTCCTCGTGTAAATTCATAAACGAGGAGAAATTTCTTGGTAGCAGAGAGGCCGCCTGCTGACGTATCGACAGGCGTACAGCATCGTCGTAAACAAATCGAAACGCGGGGAAAGTGAGAGCCAGTCGTACGTACATATACCTGCACACCGACATGCATCCGTGTACCAACGTATACGTAGATTGACGCGCGCGCGCGCACACACATCGATAGGTCCGCGGAATGGCCGATATATTCATGGGATAAGTATTGTTCGGGGTAAAAGGGAAATAAAAATGGATTGCCGCCGTGGAAATTTTGACGCGCGGGACAGACTCTCCTCCGATTTATCGTCGCGATAAATTCCTGATAGAGTCGTTGGAATGTGCTACGGACAGGGATCGCGAGGCATAAACGCCTGTACGCGCTGGTGGAAATAGAATATAGCCCGAAGGAGGTGTTGCAACGACGAACGGGCCGGGAACGATGAACCGGCACGGCACGGTGCGGCGGCAAGCAAAAAGAACCAGAAGAAGAAGATCCGGGGAATAAAAATAAAGAAGTGGGGGAAAGGGAAGAAAGAGAGACGGGGCTATTGGTGAACGGTCTTTGAAAGGCGCGTCGCGCTGGGACTCGTCTGATCGCGTCGTCGCGTCTCTATGGAAGAAACGATCGCGGTAGAAAATCGTCGACGATTTCACCAGGCTGGAAATCGCGAGCAAGACGAACAGCAGCCTACTGTTTTTGCTTTGATCCTCGGCTCGTTGAACGATGAGCGATCGGTCTGGAATTATCCACGGTTCGAGCAGCCGTGTCGGTATCTTGTGGCCGATGTGCTATTGCCGCTGTTGCGTTTACTCGGTCACTCTACGCACAAAGCGCATGGATAATTAGACGGGGCGTGCCCTCCGCTGTCCGGCGTGTTGCTCCGATGCCCGCGAATTCTCTCCTCTTCTCTCTCTCTCTCTCCCCCCCTCCCCCATGCTTTTGTGCTTCCGTTCTCAGAAACTGACGCGAGCGGTCTTGCTCGATTTTCTCCCTATATTTTCCGAGCTGTTTTCCCTCGCCGACCCTTCCCCCCGTCGCCGCTACAAAACGCGCACGGATCGGTTACAGATAACAATGGTAATGTAGCGGTAGTTCGGATCATTCCGCGCTTGAATCATGTTCCACTTAATCCGTGTTTCGAAATATACCCCGTGCTCTCGTGCCTCTGCTTTTATCGTCGTCCGGCTCGGAACAGCACACCGATCCTCTATGAAGGAGTTTGCGCGTTGTTCTTTGCTTTTTGCCCGCCTCGAATTATTATACATACGCGCGTTCGCGTTCGGTTCGACCGAGAGCCAATGATACCGTTTCCCATTATCTATGAAATATCTGGACGATTTACGAGGAACGTGGGCGCTTAACTGCCGCGCTTGCTTTATCGCCCTGTAATTGAATGGTCTCTAGTTACAGTGATTTCGGATTGAATTTCATTAGACGGGTCGCGTTCTTCGCGAATTAGAGAACGCGTCTAGGATTAGCGGTGGGCGATGAGAATTCCTCAAAGGTTCGAGTTATTTCCTACATGAAACGAGATTCCGTATCGGCCAAGTTAAATATTACAGGCGCAGATAAGCGAGAGTCGTAACGACCATTGGCACCTCGCGGCCGCTTATGCGGGCTCGGACAGTCGTAAACTAGGATTCCTGAATATCTGTACGCGGCTCTCTCTCTTTCTCTCTCTCTCAATGAATTTCATACTTATTATTACGCGGCCCGGCGTCCTGGAATCTTGAGACAATACGCACGAGTCTCCTATCGAGGAATTTCCACTTCGATCCGCGTCGCATTTCACGCTTCCAGCAACACCAATCACCGATCGATACGCGAATGTCGTCGGCATTTCCAGACAAATTGAACGCAACCAACCGTCGTAAACAGACAAATCACTTGCAATCCGTAGGAATCATTATATTGGGTTGGCAAGAAAGTTATTTCGGTATTTTAATACATTACCGATCGGTGATTATTGCATAATTTTGAAAAATCTATGGTTCATGGCTAAACACTTTTTAAGGGAACCTTCAACAGTGACTGCAATTTTCATTGCGAACTGACAAGTCATCCACGATAACGTCACTAATACTTTCATTTAAGATTGCAATGTAAAAGAACAATTTCTATGCTTTCTTTTGTTAGAGCACAATGATTAAAAATCCTATTAATAGTCGTTCGGTAGGTAAAGCTTGAATTTTCTTATTCGAGCAATGAACTTAACCAATAGGATATTTTCCATTTTGTTCGATGATCTTTTGCCATCCTTCTGGTAGCTTCACAATTCCGCGCTCATGAAACTTCTGGTCGTTACACGACAGGTACGTTCTCAGCAGTAGCATTGTTAATAGACAGCGGATCTTTATGCAAAATAAACATTTTCTAGCTGATTTGCAACAAACTGGAGTGAAATAGAAATTTATTTTCTCTCTGGACACGTTCAATAGGATGAGAACAATATTACAGTATTTTAAAATTCTTCTTATAATTCAACTGTTTGAAATTACATTCATTTTTGTCGTAAATGCATGAAATCCGCTGTCTATTAATCAACAATCGACGTTGTCCAAAATTTCCACAATTTTGGGCATGTTTAAGAAGAAGATGTTCGGTTTCTTTTAATTCCTTTTACACTACACGCCTCGACGAACAAACAAAAAGGAATCAATATCTCAGAGCAAACTCCGAGAGAGCAAGTCTCGCAGCGAGAAGTGTGCGACGTATAGCTACATCTGCGCCACTTTCGTGAATGGTCCATAGAGTTTTACTACCGGGATTATTTAGATCTAACTTAGTTTAAAATCAACTTCCTCGGGTAACACGGTGCTCGGCATGATTTTTGTGTGGATGGTCGTGGGGGTTGGGCGGTGATAAAATGGTCCCAGAACAGAACTAGGCGAATGTTTTCGTCGAGTCGAGGTGCAGTTTAATTTTCTTGGCCCTGAAGACTGTGACCGAGAGAGGGTGGATGTGTTCGATCCTCGGGACGCGGACACGACGAAAACACACTGTCTCGCCGGGTCCTGTTCGTGTCGGGCGTCTTGGAGAATCCTCGCTTCCGCTCGAGATCTGTTTGCCAGATTTTACAATCTCTTTTCCCTTAGGTTTTTCAGCCACGACACCGATCCGATGAGGAAAATTAAATCGGGGTTCTTTTTTCGCTGGGAGTCAGCGAGCGAGGGTTTCCGATCGGATCGGGGAGAGCAGTAGCTGGGCGGGTCGTAACGACACGATGGCTCGTGACTTGTCTGACGTAAGAGAAAGTCTCGTTTGGTTGCAACGCGGCTACGGCTACCACGGGGAATCGGAAACCGACGTAGCTGGTGACGATGCTGGAGGGAAGTGACTCTCAATCCGTAGCTCGTCTCGCGTCTCGGAAATAGGGCGAGCCACGCCTAAGAGTGGCTCGCTGGCTTTCAGATGCGTACACCTTCGCGGGGAACAGTTGGCGTGCCCGTGTTTGCGGTGCACATTGTCTCCCCCACTGTTTTTAAACGGTCTCCTGGGAACGCGCTAGGGCTTTCCGTTCGATTTATTAGCGTTCCGCGAGCAACTATTGCGCCGCCGCCACGCCGTCAAGATCATTCCTGTTCACGCGATAGAGATTGGAATTTATCGGCTTGTCGCGGAACAGTTTATTCGTTCGATAACCAACAGGTTAATACACCACCGTACACACCACCGCAAGACGCGATACTGTTATTAATAACACGGTGGAAATAATTTTCTAACGCTAAGACAAGGTTATGCAAGGTGTTGCATGGCGAACAATGTAACCAGCGAGGAATTGATTTTTCTGTGGAAAGGTTAGTCAAAAAGGCACGGGAAACATTTTCTCACACGGGTTCCACTACAATTTCCAGAGAAAATATTTCGTATTAATATTTTCATTCTAGCCCTCCGGTGCGCCGGTGGATTCAACTCTTCACGATGATGTCTAGATAGAAAATCTTTCATTAATTAATGTTATTAATATTATTATTATTATATACGGACCGAGGTCCTTTTATACAAATGTATACAGTTTTTACAGTATAACTGATAAAAACAAAAAGAAGACATAACAAAAAGAAGCCTTAACCTAAAATTTACATAAAACGTTTACATTAAACGTATATTGTCGATTTTAATTATATATATATATATATATATATCAATATTATGATATAATTAGAAATAGTACAAACAAAATAATGTTCTAAAAGCTAAACCAAAAATATATACCTGAGATAAATTGAAATAGACTATTATTTATTTACTGTCTCACTTAAGATTTTACTCCAACGCTGTCGTTATTATCAGGCACACGTACTATGTAATCAGAGTGGCTGTATATTTTGTATAACTTTACGGCATCACCTAGATTCCATCGATCAGATAATTCCTCACTTGTTCATTTATACATAACAATTAATTTATGTACAAAATAATAGACTCGCTCTCAATATGCATTGCCGGAAGTGATGATTATTTATTCGTTATTGTAATGTCTTTCTTTGTTTTTACACGTAGACCCATTGTTTTCTTCTTGACACTGAGAGGATGTGATTCTATATTGTATAAGTCGAAAAGAAGGAACAGTACGTTTTCGAGGAAAATGGAGTTTGCAAAATTGATAAGGTTCTCGTGCCCTAGTATTTACAAAATCATGAACAGATCTGCCCGGCGATTCCTATTTAATAATACTCGTATCCGGCGAGTTTCCAAACTCGATTCTCTCGAAATCGAAGCTACAAACGAAAGAATCTTATTCCCCTTTTCGACTTTTTTTACAAATACAAAAAATCACCCCTACCCTTTTATGCTACCCTTGTGGCCACACGTATCTGCTGTGAAGAAATGATCTGCTTGCGATGCAGAACGAGATTGATCCTTTGGTATTTACGGCGGGGAAACATTAGTCTAAACCAGGACAATCACCATTAATCATTCCGGACGTTAGATGGTGCTGCACAAAACTGTTGCTGTCTATCAGAATCGTTTAACATAGTTCTTGAAACGCTGGAACGAATGTAAAAAATTAGGACCACTCGAATTTTTCAGAAGTGAAATATTTCAAATGCTGCAATTGGTTGTAGCTAATTGGCTATCACTCATGTGGTCTAATTGCAAATGCTCTTAATAGTTAATACGCGTTCCAGCAACAGACGGCTGAACTTGTTTAAATTATGCGAGGTATCTCTATTTCTTCCATTTGACCATCTTCCATTTCATTCGATTATATTCGGTTATAATGGAGAAGCAAACTTATACTAGCTTTGCTTCGCTATAAAATGCATTTAATTGAAAATTATATTAATTAAAGTCCTCGTTTGATCGTGGCAGAAAGGGGTCCGGAAAGTGTGCGCTCAATATACTTAAATATCTGTTTCAATTGCGACGATATGAAAAATAAGTTCATGCAATTGGCGTGGTGTTACGTCCTTACATCTTTGATTTCTAAAATTGAAATTGAACGACACATCAATGAACACGAAGGGAAGAATAACCAGAAGTGCTGCTGCCATAAATTCGGAAACCATCGAAAGATCATAAAGAGACTGCGGATCTTTATGCAAAATAAAATTCGTTTGCATTAACTGCAAGACATGGGAACCAAGTAGGAATTTATTTCTCTCTTTAGTGGTTTCATTAGATCGCAAGAAATGTATTCATACTTTTCGTAATATTTCCATATAACAATCTGTTATTAATCGTGTTCCGGTTACTACAGAAGTCGTTTCCATAATAATTGTGCTTTTGCTGGAATGAAATCGCGAGGTAATTGCGGATCGGAAACGGTTAAGGGTCGTGCTTTGGTCCTTTAACGCGGGAGAAATATGGTTGTTGAAATTTGGATTTCTGAAACACCTTGTGTGCGAGACAACGGTGCGGAGGTTTGTTAGCGGTGTTAGATATGCAGCCCGATCCAACGGAAATCTCTATATGCGCGTAGACCCGATTTTCCGCCTAATCGTGAGTGTATTCGAAGTCCTAGGCGGCAGTCGACTGCGAAGCACCAGGACAAATAGTAGTTCCAGCTGGCGACCTCTCTGCATAATGCATACCATCGTCGTCTTGTTCATCGTCGTTGCCGCACTGGTTCGAGTCGGCGGTGTTCTCCTCCTTCGTTAGCCTTTTATCTTACCTGGTACCTTCTTTCTTCCCGTCCCTCCTTCTATCTCTCCCTATCTCGCCCTAGTAGGCGGCGGCTTGGCTATGCAAGAAGTCGCGCATGTATAAGTTCCCCACGAAAAAGAACAAAGACACTTTTCCTCCTACTTGCAACGACCTCGCCCTTGTTAAGAACCGGAGAGATTTAAGAAACGTCTGCATTTTTAACGCAACCACGCGCGAAACTTCTTCACACGAGACGGAAACATATCCGTCTGATCATTTGAATATTTTATTAGTAGCGTGTCGAACTCGACATTGTGCTTTCATGTCCATATTTGTAATAAGGGTAATTGTCCTCCATCTTTAAGAGTCTCGAGTTTTGTCACATTCGCTAAACACTTAACGGGGGAATTGCTTTTTTTCTGTAAGAAAGTTGTAGTTTAACTCTTGAAGAATGTCCTGCAAAATTTCAAGTTAAAATTTATAGAATTGACAAAGTTATGTGCCGAAGCACACGTATATTTGTCAATTGTTCGGAACTTAGTGTGTTATAACTAGACTGCGGATGTTTACGCAAAATATAAATTTTCTGCATCAATTTTAAAAAGCACAGACTGTGGGAAAAAGTTCTTTAATAATTTTAGTAAGTTGAAATTAATACACTGGTGTTTCCAAAATCTCTTTACCCCTAATCTCTTTTAAATTGGACTTACCCATTTTTATAATAAATGCATAAAATCCGCAGTCTAGTTATAATATTGTTATATAACCGATTGATTAAACAATTAACTGTGGCTTAGTTATTAGAAAATATTCAGACTGTGGAAGACAATTTCAGACTGTCCCAACTTCTGATAGCCTCGAGACTTCTAAGACCTCAAATTCTCTTTTGAGAAGCTCCTGAAAACCACCGAGAACCCGTAGACATTGAATCGTTAAAGTCCTCCAGATTTCTGAGACTATCAAGACCTCGCGATTTATTTAGATTCTCCTGAATCATGAGACCATCAGGATTCTCCAGATTCATAAGATCTCCAAACTCTCTAGACCACTCCACTAGATCTCCAAACTTCTCAGATCCTACGCACACCAAGGTCCGTTGACACCTATTAAATTCCCCGGACTGAGAGGTTTTGAAAGTTTGGTGTGCTCGAGATGTCTTGGAGGTTCAGTCTTGACTATTTTGTGGTACTGTGCGGTTTTGAAGTGAAAACTTCTTTAAGCGCACCGCGTACACGATTGCTGAGCACTGAATGAGTCTGACTCGTCATTGAGCGTCTTGTGGGACTCGTGGATGGATAGAGTCAGACGGGCTTGGTAATTTGGGGCGTAAAGAAGGTTTACGAATCACAATCGTTTTGTAATGAGTACAGTTGTTCTTGGGAACTTTGAGTATATGATAGTTCTCGGAATTGTCAAGAGCTATTTCGATAATTACGTGAACCTTGTGGATCTACCGGATCTCGAGGATGCTGCGTGCCTTAATGGTTTAGGGCTAAGGCAGTGTTTCTCAACCTGTGTGTCGCGGCACGTCGGTGTGCCACGAGAGATTGTTAAATGTGCCGCAATGGTTTTTGACATATAATTAAAATTGCCTGGGTTTTGTATTAAATGATAAAATTTAATTGCTATTAAAATTCTTCTGCCTTTTGCATCTTCATGGTTCTGTGAATTTGGATTTTCAGCATTGACAGAAATCAAGTCCAAAAAGCGAGAAAGACTTTTAAAAGTTGACGATGAAATGCGAACTTGTCTGGCGACTTTGGAACCTTTTGATTTAATTTGTTCAAGGAAACAGGCTCACTCCTTTCATTGGATAAATTTTGTAAATAAATAACTTGTTTTGTGTTCTTTTTTTGTATCATACAACTTTTACATTTTTTATATTCAGGTGTGCCGCAAATAATTCCAGATATTTTTAGTGTGCCGTCAACCGAAAAAGGTTGAGAAACACTGGGCTAAAGTATCTAAGCGAATATTGAACAGTGGTTAATTTTGTAATAGATATATTAAAATATTCATGGATTCTTATTACGTGTTTCAGGTATGACGATCGGAGCGGCGATGAGGATTGAAAGCTACCGCTGATTTATAAGATACCCTGCAGGGCCACTCGCTTCCAAAATGAGCACATCGCTGCGAATTTTGGCGCTAATCAGCTTAGCCGCGCAGAACGTGGCTTGGCCGCAAGATCCCGTTCCTAGGCTGCACGTCAAACATCGTGAGTAACGTTTCACTAATTACAAGCACTATAATATTCACTGTTAATCAATATTTAAAGAAGACTATCGCCTTAAGCATCGTGTAACGTACAGCGAGGCGGATTCAACAATAGTTTACCGATATATTGGCAAAGTAAATTTGCAGAAATGCTGTTAAATAAGGAACGACCGGCGAATTTATCCGTCGATTCATCTGACGCGCAAACTTTAGGTTGCCTGAAAAGTAATTAATGTATGCGTTGTGTAACAGATTTACACTGTCTTGTAGTTCAGTGTTTCCAATGCGTGTGTCGTGAAAATATTCTATACTAAATGTTCGATACTTGTGAGGTATTTATCTGAACGTTTTTATTTCAAAGATTATGGTGAGCCGCAGAGATCGTATTAAATTCACAGTGCGTCGCTAATCCAAAAAGCTTGGGAAACAGCTTAGTGGTTAAACGAAAAATAAACAACAAGAAAACACTGCCATCATGTGAAAGTAATAATTCGCGCGAATGCAGTTAATTCATATTCAACGCAAAAACTGCCGCAACGCTAAGTTTACAAGAAGATGGTTTTCCCCTAAAATAGAGCATACGAAAACAATTAAAAATCTCTTTATTTATTGAATTATTTATTGAAACATTGCTTTACGGAAAGAGAAATCTCATTTAATTGTACGTCTGAAACGGTAGAATAATTGTCGATGGAAATTAAGGGCAAAGTACAACAGAATCAGAGAAACGGCAATTTCGTTCGAAGTTGATACGATTCTGTCGCCGTTTATTGGTTTATTCTTTTTGCCGGGGAATTTAATTCCAAGATTTGTTATACAATTCAATCGAAGTAATGGCGGCAATAATTAATTGCTTTTGATACCCGTTGGGGTCTCGTTTGTATGTACACGCATTTCTGGTTGGAGCGCTTTTGAATTGAACACGAGAAATTACAATGTATTTTTAAGGCGTACGGAGCGTATGCCTGACATTAATGTATCCCGGTTTACTCGGCCAGCCATTTTCCCAGCAGAATGAACTTTCCACAATGGCGGACATTGTGAATGTTATGAAATTAACATTTTCAGTATTTATCAACCGTTTCTCTGCTATGAGAATAATACGCGGCGGAATACCGTGTCTCGAATTTCATTGCTCTCTCTCTCTCTCTCTCTCTCTCTCTCTCTCTCTCTCTCATTAGGTCCGTCGAATCGTGTTCTACAACATTTACGGAGGGTAACGTTAGCGAGGACTTTTTCGAAAGTACTTATGTATCGGAGAGCTGATTCCGCTAGTCGCGTCGCTAGATAAAAGCTTTTCCTCGGGAGATGGAAGAGATCAAAGACAATTTCGGCAGACACGTTTTTATCCGCACTTAATGATAATGTGTCGGTAAATTCGATTCGCCGCCTGCTTTCGCATGGGAGAATTTAATAAAACGAGCCCGCGTCCTCGCCAGGCTATTTTATAGACGTATCGAACCTACCAAATTGGTTCTGGTTGTCGTTTTAGAATATATGCGGTGATTAAATTAAGATTAATAAAGTTAGTCGATCGCGAGCTGGCAACCACATTTTACGCGGCCGCGGTCCCGTATTCATTTTCCGTGATTAACTCCGATACTTGCAAGTGATACCGCTCGATACACACCTTACCGCCACGTTGCCGCCTGCAGAATCGATTCTACCGATCTTTTTTAGTTAATCGATACTATTTTACTTCATAGATTCTAGCTTTACATAAAAAATGCCGTAGAAGAGAAAAGGATATTGTTTGTATGGCTACATTTATTTTAATGCTTAAACATTGATTACGGTCGAATCAAATTTCATTTCATTTAATAGAAAGGCGTAACATTCATATTTGTTAGACTTTGCTTAAAATCTTCATCACGAGTGTGACTCGTTACAATACGACAAGGAGTTAAATTAAGTATATTCGATCTTCGATCATACGTATCGATTTTTCTTGAATTTTCTGTTCTCAACGTATTGTACTCATTTTTTTTATTTCGTTGTAATGTGTCCTTTGTCAAAAATGATCTTTAACGAAGTAGAATTACAAGAGGAATCCCTACTCACTTCTCTTTTGAAACGTTCCTCTTCCATTAATATCTTTCGATTCTTGGCCAGTTATTAAGGACAAAGCGAAGCGTAATGGACAGATATTGTACGAGGCTTATTCACAAAAGTAAATCGTTTTAAACGAGTAGAATAGTTTATCATTTTTATTGTGCGTATAGATATTTAATCATCGTACGTTCCTCAGGGTGAGAATTCAGCTGTTTTCGTTTCCAACTTCATAAATATTCTAAAACGATTTCCTTCTGTCTGCGTCGTAACATGACTTTAAAATGTGACGTCGTAGGACATAATTTGTTGAGTTCGAGGATAAACCAAAAATGGGTGAAACATTATCCTGGGCTCTTTCACGCAACTGTTTCCATCATTTATTTATATAGCATTTCCAGGCCGCTTTAGGGACGTCTGTTACATACGAAATTGATTCGATTAATGAGATGCAATTCGTTGAGAATGGCGACGCGCGATTAAGTGCTCAGTTTACCAAATCCCCGATTTACTTGTTCGGCAAGTAGTAACGCGTCCTTAAGCTTGTCGTTCCGGCAGTAGATCGGACAGCATTCACGGCGGTACGTCGATCTGCGCAAAGTAAAATTAATTCCACGGATTAATGACTGCGCTTCCTATACCCGAGGCTCCATTCTAGTCATTCCGCTTCATTACGGCGATGCGCGACAGATTATCGGGAACAATACGGCACATTTCACGGCGACTTTGATAAGATACGTTCGGCTGGATTCCTTTGATTCATTCGTCTCTTTTGTTCGACGGCCCTCCTTCACCGGGGGGTTGGAGCCACAGTCTAATCTCCCAATGTCGGCACGGGAGAAGAGAAAATACTAGATAACGATAACCGTTGAATTGATAGTAATGAAATTCGCGCGTGTTCCGAAGCTGATTTTCCGCGTTACAGTGTTCGTCTTCGTGTTCGTCGACTGCGCGGAACGGAACGGCTGGCTACGGCTTTAGACCCGTCGCCGTTCCTCTCGGACCCCGTTATTTGCCCTCCACGGCGAACAATAACGCGCCGTTTCGCAGGAATTCGCCGATAAGAAAAAGTTAGTTCGTTTCTTCGACCCTTTTCACACGGATCTTTTCACGCGGGAAATTTAATTTCCTTCGCGTGAGATAAAGAGCTGCGAGAACCCGCCGCGGAAAGCGCGTCTCTAGGTTCCTCGCTCGCGTACATGTGTGTGTATAGATATATTCGTACGCGCGCGTGCACTCTCACGAGATTCCGAATGAGGCGAGCAGTACGCGAACGAGTCGAAGGTTGTCGCCCTGTGAATCGAGAACGGTTGCCGCACGTCGAGTACTTTGCCTTCGAGAGCTTGAGAGACAGAGTGACGGAAAAAGGGGGAGAATCGTTGCCCGGCAAGATGGATAAATGGATAGATACATTCGTGGAGAGACAAAGACCGTTTGAAAGACAGAGAGTGAGAGAGAGAGAGTGAGTGAACGAGAGCCGGGTGTTCGGGAGTAGTAGATGACGTATATGCACGTCACTTTAGTCGTCCCTCGACCTCATTGTCGGCCGTGTTCCGTCGATTCAAAGGCATTTCCGCGCGACGTGAGTACCCTTTCGACCGCACCTGTGGATTTGGCCGTCGTCGTTTTGTCGCGCAGGTGCCGCACAACACGACGTCGTACCGGCGTTGCTAGACGCCTGGCTACGCTCTCACCCCCTCGGAACCCACCAGAAACCCCGAGGAGAGCCGGAGGGACGGGGATAAATGTCGATGGGCTGGGGAGAAAAACGGAGCGGAAGAAAAGAGGGGAAAAAAAACCGACCGAGCAGTACGTAGGAAAGAACGAAGATAAATTAGACGGGGCTGGATAAAGATTTCTATTATTGGTAGCCGGTTTTTCTACCGACCCGCTTGCCATGCAAAAGAATTCTGAAATTAGGGGTAGAGCAATTTACGAGCGATCGCTTTTTTTTCAGCGCGGATGAATTTTTAGCGACCTGCCAGTGCCGTACGCGGATCCGACTTGATTCGTAACTGTTAATCGTTTTTTTTTTACAATTTCGAACGGTGGATTTTATCAAAATGTTCCTCGGACAAGTTATTAATCCTCGGGGGACAACGTCTGCAGGCTGTATTGAATTTTGACGAGTGCTGTAGACTCCCGTCCAACGCGAACAAAAAAATATCAAAAAGACAATACAGAGTGTACTACCTACTTAACTCTGCCACATCCTTAATAACTTCGTGTTCGGACGGGAATATAATGAATTCTATTTCCCATTTTAGAAAAATATTCAACCCCTTCCAACGTAATAACGAGTCAGTTCGAGAATGTTCCTTCTCCTAAATTGAAATAAAATTGTGCGTCTCTTATGAATATTTTAGCATCAATGCTAATGTGGATATGCAAAAAATGTTAATTTCCTGTCTCTATCATTAAATTATATTAGATAAAGCAGTTCTAACCGTTGTACGAGTGAAGAAAGTAATGCAGGGGGAATGGTTCAAGCAACATAATTCCGTGAAATGTTGCAAATTTGCTCGACAACTGTGTCAGAAATGACCCGGCGCGAATATGTTAATTTGTAGAATTTGTAGAGAGTTGTGTGAAAGACATCAGAAAGTCTAAATCGTCAACAGATTATGGTAATATTTGTACCATTGTACAGGGTCTAACAAAATGTTTTATGGGATCGGTGGAGATTTATTGAAAATGGTAGCATCTTCTTCTATCTTCTAGAAAATCTTCTTCTATCTTCTTCAAATCTTCTTTTAATCAACGATTGACGATTAACTTCATCAAGTTAATGATGTTTCGATGATTTCTTCTTTTAAACTTATATGAAGAAGCCATGACAATACATTTTGTTACACCCTGTACATGCAACGTCGATCATACAGAAAGATTCCACGATCGGCCGTGGTCCCGGATGGGATAATGTATAAACTTTGTTGTCGCATGAAACAATTACTAAAAGCATGCTACAACTTTAATCCTGGAGAGACTAAGCCTCTGAACTAACTAGGAGCATTATACGAGTGGTTCCATCCGATTTTGATGATATTTACATATAATGAAGAGCCCAGAAACATACTCGACACGTGTTACTTTAAGCTTCGGTTATTCGTAATCCGACAGCGAAAATAGTTTTCATGTTGAAGCTATGATGTTTTTCATAATTAAATATTCGACGTGCATAAATGCAGTGTTAAACCATGCAAGTCTTATTGTTTTCTTTCGCGATCGATAGTTCCCGAGAGAGGCGTCAAACTACGATTTGTAACTTGAAACCATGACGGTTATTTTCACGTGTTGAACATGTATTGCGGCCGCTAAAAACATCTGTGGCAAATAGTTTTTCGAGGTTTATATCGTATGCAAATGTCATTAAAATAGGTGAACGCCTGTTCGGAACGCCTTACTCTTTACACCTTTCGAGATACCTGTTGCCAAACCGTGGCATATTTCTCGGAAGTAATCTCTTCGTTCGAAAGTGGTGAAGTCATATTCTCTTATCTTCGGTCGAAGACCTTTACCGAGAACATTGAAATATTTTTAGTCACATTTAGCCTGGATCTAGGAGTGCGATAAAAGCCATAGTGCCCGAAGAATAACTGGAAAGCAATAAAAAGCGAACAGGACAGCCTCGAAGCGAAAAGACCTACCGCACCGTTGAGTGGAGGAAAAAAAGTATCTGACCGAAGTTGGAGAAAATGAAGTCGAAAGAGGCGGGGGAAGATAAGAGGGCGGTGGAACAATACGGGCGAACGCGCTCGGGACGATGACGGGCCGCGGCGAGGGGGAGTAGAAGGGTTCAGCATTCAGCGGGTTTAACGACCTTTCGAAATCCGTGGGTGAATCTGCGTTCAAGCTTTTGACACGGATCAAATATTGGCGTGTGTCGTGTCGATCGACGTGACCGCCGCGTTGGTCCGCTTTGGTAAATCCTATTGAGTATTCAATTACGCCGAGAATGGTGGGGCACGTCCGTAGTTGGCCTGCTCTAGCTCGGTTCAGATGAAATTGGACGGTCGTGTGGCTCGCGCAGAGCCGGGGGCACGCGATCATGCGTTCCTCCCGTGCTTTTCGATGCTTCCGACCAATTGTGTACAGATTATGGAAATACGCGTACAGCTAACGCCGCGCCGCGACAGTATCCGGCTGCACCTACACGCCGGAAGGAATTTCGGCAAATTTCGAAACTGTGTAGCTTGAGAAACTACGAAGAGCCAATAACGGCCAAATTCGATCAGCTTCATCTTGCAAGCGTTTCGTGGGAAGTAGAGTGATTGTCCCTATACACCTGGGCAAATTTTATTTCAAATGGAAATGAGAAATTACTAGACAGCGGATCTTTATGAAAAAATAAACATTGCCTGCTCTTTACTTTACAGGACTCATTTTTTAAAAATGGAACCACCCTTTTTAAACATCTACAATGACAGTCTCTTTCATTACGAATTCAGTTACTATAATTACTCAATAATTATTACCATTATTACCATTCAACATTGTCTTGGAGACATTTAATGTATATATCTTTGAGAAAACAACAAAGATACTTGAGGTGATAACGTTAGGTGACTCACCCTGTATTTCATAAAAGTAAGAATTACGTGGAACAAGTTTTTCCCGTTTAATTATCATCTGTACTAATAACTATAGTTTTCTTTTGCACTTCTGGCCATTTCTACGTTACACGCGTTTGTAACTGGCAATGAACTTTACGGAAACGATATTTCGTAGTGCCTTCACCGTTGCAAATATTGTTTTGTTTTACATGTTATTGTTTGTATTGGATCGCGCGGAAATTTCGTTTCATTTCCGCGGTTATATCGAGAAGGAAAAAAGGGCAACTGATCGTCGTCGCAAGGTTTTTCATACCGGACAATCGAGCTCTGTCCAACAATACTAGGTTCGAGCAATTAAAGTAAAGTTAATTGGAATTGTTTGAACATTCCGCTCGCCCCGACATGTAACCGTGTTATGTCACGTCACGTAGTAAATTGAATATTCATTTAAAAAAAATAAAAGCGCATTATTTCTCCATATTTCATTGCTATCCATTGTTCTAACCTACTTTATCAGACACGAGAGCAGAAACGTAATATTGAATTTAAATTGCGTATTCGTTCCCTTAACGAACTAGTGCATCGGTGATTGACGCGCTATTACACACCTCGATAAACTTCGCATATTTCAGCGATGCTGATATTCTGTATCATGGGGTGTCTAAATATTCTATCATAGATGAAATTGATCGCTGCCGATTAAACACTAGCTGTGCCAATTAAAACTTTGCCTCGGAGGCACTTTATTCTTTGTTCCTCTTGAGAAATTATTTACTAAATGACAGGGTGCAGCAGTCCGGTACTTATATAATTCACGTTTATTAGGCAATTTATCCTTGGAAAGCGCAGGTGCTGTAGTATCATTTAGTGATTAAGCTTTTATTTTCTGCTTCCATAAACCACAATTACAGCGGGAAGATGACGGTGACAGTTTGGTCGTTAGAAACAGGTGCTATATGTAGACTACCTAAATGTAGACGAAGTTACCACAGCCAAGAAATATACAGAGGGTTCCAAAAAGATGTCGTATTTCCTTGAAAGGGGTGATTCCTCAAGTTATTTGAAGTAACGTGTTCCTCTGCGGAAATCTTCTCTACGGCCTTGTTAAGGAGTTATTAACGAAAAAGACGGACCAATGCCAGGCAATGCCAATGCCACGCCCACCAGACTCTGTCCGCCGTAGCCGCGCTGCGATTGGTCCGCATTGCCAGTTTGCGAATCAGCGGCGCTTTTTCCGATAATAATTACTCGTAAAAACAGCAACGACCAGCACAATAGAGATTCCTTTTCAGAATTGAATCGAATAGCGGAAGGAAGAGACGTCCTATCTTGGGAGGAAATCGAAGTGCAATTGCCCAAATCGAGAAGATTCTATTTAACAATGTAATAGGAACTGTGGGGGGTGAACAGGGGCAGAGAGTATCGGCACGTTCCCAATATGTTCGCACGTACGGGCGGTGTGTACGTTTCGTGCGGGAATCGAGTGCTATAATATGTCGGTATGTAGGTTAGCCATTGCTTCGTGACGACGGAAGCCGTACACTTGACTGGCTTTTGTCAAGAGTAAGCTCGTTAGGACTTAGAAGAACTTTGTTAAGCTCCGGGAACGCGGAGTCGTCAACGATTCATGCGAGTGTGAAGGTGTTGCAACGGATGCACGCTTACACAGCTCCCTCCCGGTCTATACACACGGCCGTAGCCGTTTCGAATGGTCACGATCAGGAACCACCGCCGACGAGTTCTGATCCGAGTGGCTTTGATCCTTCTGTCGCGGTATACTATTCCACAATATAGTATCGAATTCGAGGGAACTTCGTTAAGTGGATTCACTGAAACTATCGAGCGGCGTCCGAAAATTTTTACTACACAGTCAAAGGCTTCTGCTGCGTCTAGTCGAGTTTCGCTGGCAATGGCAATATAGTCCCCGGCCCGGCCTGGCCCGACGCGGCGGATTCGAAGAAACATAGAGAATCAAGTTGCTGATTGCGAGCTACAATTTGTTGGACATTTGTCTGTCCTTATATTGCCTTTGTGATTGCCAGATTGCTCGTATATACTGCTGTTTGTTCTCGCGAACTGAGAACGATGTTTCAGAGATTGATTTGCACAGGGGATCATCCTTTCATTGTTATATCGATACCTTATATAAAAACGAAGCAAATGCCAGAAAATGTGTTCAATCAACTTTTCAATGTTACTTTATTCTGCTTATTCACTTTTTTCAGAAAGGAACACACCTGGATACCCATCTACTGTATTTCTTTCAACAATTTGTTAATGTTCCTCTAAAAAATATTACAAAATTTCTCTGAATGTCCATTATTTACTCGCTAATATATTAATGTACAGTCTTATGATGAGAATTTATGCAAACATGTTAAATACAGGAAGGTTTTAAATAATTTATATATTTTGGTTGACTACATAAGGGTTAATTAATTACTGACGAATATTTAATTAAAAAAAATTGAGTTTACACCCCAATCGTCAAACGAACACGTTCTATGGAATACAAAAAAATTGTTAGGAAAAGACTTGAATAAATGAATGCGTGTTTTCATTCATGCATCAAGAGATTGTATTTGCACAGTTTCACGAAATCGTCGTCTCTTCAATCATCGAAATTGTCTTCTGCGGTTGCGTACCGAGAGTCGCCAGATTAATTGTGTCCTCACTCTACCTACCCCTTCCACTACGTGACGCTGGCAGAGAGATTTGGCTGACATTTTCCCCTGAATTCGTGCTCCCTCCCCTCATCTGGCGGATCTGTAGTACCCAATGTTATTCTTAATTAAGGTGAGCGTGAACCAGTGCCGCCAGAATCGACCAAAACTGGTCGATTTTTCTTCTCCTCCTTTTCCCCTTCCACTATCCCATTCCAGCACCGTGAGCAAACTTCCCCCCACTAAGACCGTAGACTAGTCACGTATTAATCTGGCCATCAGAGAGGGGGTAAATTGTATTCCCCTCGATTTCTTCGATCTGGCGGCACTGGCGTGAACGTACGAAAATGAATTTCCAACTTCGCCAGGAGTCTAAAATTAATATGTACGAGGTCGAGTTTATGTTATGTTCGGTCGATGTTGCAAATTCGCGATAGTAATACAATCATTAATCATTGATACGTTCATCAATAGGAAGTTTATAGCGCTACTAATCTGTACTCGTTACACAGCGAAAACGTAATTTTGGCAACGATTCCCCGTTATTATACTGATCGCGAGAATTGTTGGCATCGAAAACAACTAACTCGATGAACGCGAAACGGCTAGCTGTGTTTATAATCGATGTGTATTGTAGAACTTTGTAGAACTGTGTGTCCAAGCGAAGAATCGTATTTATTTACGACTTATAAAGGAGGTACGTAGGTGAACTTGTTCGCAAACTTTGTTCATTCGCGTGTGTATAAAGTCTAGATTTGTGTGACACAAGATCGACACAGAACATGACTATGTCTCTATGGTTGCTCCAATATCGTCGTGATAAAGATAAAACTGTTCAACTTTTCAAGGACTACACAACAATTCACTTTGGAAACTTGAGCGGTAACATCGCCATTTTTCAGATTATTTTACGTCTTCTGTTTTAACGCATTTACGTCATGAGAGAAAATGAATTCAAACAGTAAAAGCCACTTCGTATTTCAATAATAATTTTTACATGTTGTTACGTATATACATACATATTGTTGATGATAATAACAATTGATATGTTTCAATGTTGTACCAGTTCCCGTAACATAAGAGCAAACACATATATTTACCTACATGTATTATATTTTATTTATGATATAAATATTTTATAATATATGGACGAATAATTGTTGTTTTTGTATTTGCCTATATTACAATCCTCATTTATGTAATTCACTTGTGAATCATATCTAAGTACAAATTCCATTGTATTTTCAAGGTTTTCCTGGCAGTCATTCTTGGGTAATAGGAAATTTAATATTGTTTCGGATTTACTTGTTCGTTTATAGCTGATACTTCCACGAATTATTTTCTGTTTGAATATAACAAGCAAGTAGAAAATGTTCATCGGCTTGTAGAAAAATTATAGAAGTTATACGAGAAATGTACATACATTATATTTACACTTTCGGTTGAAATAAGTGGGTAAACTAGAGTTAAATAAAAATAAAGTAAAACTGCTTTGAAACGATCGTTGAAAACATCATGACCAAATTCTTAGATTTTTCTAAAATCTTTTACTGTTTCATATTTCACCCAGTCAATTTCTCCTTAATGTATAAAAATATCGAGTCTGATTTCTGACGAAGATTTCCAGCATAATCTACAAAATATGATAGTTATTTTCCATTTCTCTTGAGTTGAAATAAAATTCAACAGTTGAGCATTCAAGTAAATGTAGACATTCAGTAAGTACAAACTTCCTTTTTCCTCCACGAAACGATTAAAATCAAAGAAATTCTAGTCATTGTAGAAGGTTGATGAAAGAGCAAATAAACTAACTGTAAATTCCGGTTAAGGAAAGTATTCAGCAACAGTGTTCTCAAGCTCCATTAGCGCGCCACCGAAGCTTTTATTGGATCGCAGTTTGCGGTTCGTTACTTGTCATTCTCGACTGTCCAATATCAACTATTAGGTCCGACCGGGCAAGCAAAGTGGTAGAAACAGCCCGGGTGCGCGCTAATCCGAGCCGGAGAGAATACGGTAAACCGTGGAACACCATAAATCCTTCTAGAAATCCTTCGGTGCGCATTCCGGGAATGCTTCTCGCGGGAACTGACGCGAGGAGTCGTACCTTAAGACCGTAAGGTTACGCGGCAACGGTTTATATGGGTTACACACAGGTGCTTATTCCGATGCAATTTGGCCGGGTGCACGGAGAGCGTAGGACGGAGCGAGTTACATGCCTGCATAAACTGTTTCTCCGCGTGTAGCGTGCGTAACGGGGGCGAGTCGTATATACCCGGCCATTCGGTCTCTTTATTTATAGTTAAAAGTCGGAGACAATACGCGAGACGCACGCTAGATTTTAACAATTATTGCTCCGGCGGGAGAGCACGCATCAGCTTGATTCATTTTCCGGGTTACGTGCGTGACGCAACAACGCACGCCGTGAACCACGAGTACCAGGGTGGACCTTGGTTTTTCGGCACAGTTCAAAGAATGTCCCATACGCTGTTCTTCGTTGCGTTCGAAACTTTCATCGTCGATTACACCACTAAATACAGTTGAATCTACACTCCGGGACAAAAGGATAGCACACTTTAAAATGCGATGCGCGCATTGACATCGTTCCGTTTTGTTAATGCGCATGATGCGCGCTTGGAAACGGAACGGTTTTTCATGCATTTGATGCGAATCAAAAATGGCTGCTTACATGCCTGACAAAACTTGTTAAATAAAGACATTGAAAAAGAAGAATTGAACAATTGTAGTGATTTGAGTGATACTACCGATATCAGTGACAGCGAAGTTGAATTGGAAGATATTTCCGTAAATTTTGATTTGGAATTAATTTATTTATAATTACATGTTATGTAAAAAATATATTGATTGTTGTTCAAGATTGGCGCGGCCGAGCGCCATATTGCCACACCGGCACCGCGCGACCCCGCCAAGACTAGCGCGATCCCGCCGAAACCGCGAGCGCTATCATATGCCATCGAGGCTTACGCGGGCAATAGATCGGCTGCGTGATTGGCTAATTCCATTCTCGATCCTTCTGGAATGTTCGCGAACGCTCAACCGGAACCACCGGTGCGTGATGAACTTCCAGAAGGATCGAGACAATAAAAGAGAGAGAGACAACCGTCGCCTCTGGCGCTCTCTGCGACAAACGATCAGCTGATCCACGTCAAACAAGCGATTCCATTCAAAGCACATTTCAAAGTTATCTTTATTAATAATTTCATTGTACATTAGTTCCGCGACACAGTGTAACATCATCTGACAATCTGTTCCTAAAGTGCAAATACAGTTATTTATACATAGATCCATCCATACATTCTCGCAATCTCATTTATACAGTCCACTTCTCTTCCAGTTAAAATCCATCCGTTACCACACTTATCCATCCCATTCAATCTTGCATTCTGCCTCTCATTCCAATCACTCTGCTATCCTGTCTCACTCTTCTCTGTCATTCCATTCTTTCAATTACGCGTTTCTTTCATTTCTGGTCGACCAAGACCGCATCCTTTACAATTGTATATATTTTATACCTTGAGTAGCCCTCACAGCACTTTTCTTGTCAAGCAATAAGGTCAATACTTCATTGCTTTCTTCACAGATTGTGCTTTACCTGCATCTGCTTTTTTCAAATTTACCGCTAATGCATCGGCTACGCATCGAACGCATCACTTCTGAATTCTCGTAGCTGATGCACGGTTGATGCGAGAGAAGTGGTGGGAATCTGGGGAATTCTGTGCGCTCTGATGCGCGCATTGAATGAAACGCAACGGTTCTCTATGCAGTCTATGCGCATTATGCGCGAAACGGAACGCACCCTAGAATATGGTAACCCTGGCTGAGATCAATCGTCGCCGCCCAGCGGCGCAGCGCGGCGTTGGCCGGCACTGGAGTGGGTAGGCACAGGACAGTAAACGAGGATTCACTGTACATCACGTTTTCATAAAATGGGACAAGTTTAGGGGGCGGGATGCTAAAAATTTCATAGTTGGGAAATAAGATCCAGACTAACGAGCACCGTTCCCCGCGTTTTTCATTTTTTCGTCACGAGCAGAGCCGAGAAGAACGAAGCGGAGTGAACCTAAGCTGCGCGTGTCGGCTCCGTTCGCTTCGCAACGTGATTTAGATCGTCACCGGGATATTCTTGAACGCTTTCCAATGTCTCCAGCCGCGATAAATTTCTCGAGAATCCGCGGACAGTAAGTAGTATATCCCGGCCAGCGAATGAACATTCTCCCGACGCTACGTTGTCAAATAACAATAAAAACTGGCAATATTTTTATGTTTATCTTTTGAACAGAACTCCGAGCTTGATTTAAAGGGATGATATCGTTACGTTAGGGTGCAAACGATATTATTAGTTTTCATTGGACTTACGGCGACGGGCGTGTTCAAGTAAACAATGTTTTGCGGTGGTTGAAAACTAACCGTAATAGCCGAACGCTTGCTCGCGTCACACGGGAAAGTTCACGTTAGAAATTATTGCGCGAATTGTGCGAATAATATTTCAGCGGCGAAAAACGTTCAACGCTTTACAACTTTTATTCACTTCGATATTTATTTATTTAACACCTCTCGGCACACTTTGCCAGAGAGAAATGGAACTCGTACGTTGCAGTATTGACACTAGTGGCTTCATGTTTTGGTGATCACGTAAATATTTATAAAAAAATCTCCGCTGTCCGTATAAAACGTTTGTCAAGCCGTTATTAATTGTTGTGAAGTCTTATTATTTCGCTAACTACGAGGTTGTACTCATTTTTTTATTACTTTCAAGTGTTCTAAATTAATATGTCCATCGTAGACAGAGTTGGGCAAAAATTTTTATTTAAATAATATTTTTGCCCAACTCTGATCGTAGATTATTATGGAATATTAAGACTAAAGTGTAGGGAGTTTGACTGAGATATTGACAGTGATCACGACAATTAAATTCTTTCTATTTAAGGTTAACAGGGGGAGGTGGCTGCGACATGATTCTGCTTTTTGAACTTAATTGGAATCGAATTGCAGGGGTTGACGAGTGCAAACGAATCGCATGCATGTGGCTAGCCAGTTTTTATTGAAAAATTACATCGGAGAGATCGCAAAAGTTAGTACGATATTGTCTTCAGAGAAATCAGTCAACAAATAAATGGACAGAGAAAAGTGAAATTAAAATATCTAAAAAAACACGTGGGCCATTAAAGACGATAGAAAAGAAATTTTCTTTGTTCACTTATATTCTTCCTAACGTTGTGTTTTATTCAGTAAGAGATCACAGGATGTACTGCCGTAAATTCACAGTTCCATGCTACATGCGTGGGAGTGTGTCCATTGACAATTTATCGATAGGGGAAATCAACTCGTTAATACCACCTAATTAGTATCTAAACTTTGAAACATATAATTTCCTACATTCAATTTCACAGTAGCACAGATTTGTCAGTGACTGTGGATTTTATGCATTGATGGTCCAAATGACTGGGTGAAATACTAAATTGCAAAGACATTAGAGTGTAAGAATATTAATTATAGAAGTTGCTTCATTAAACTTCTGCTCTTTAGACTTGAAAAATTTTTATTTTGCATGGAGATCTGCAGTTCATTTATCACTAGACTGCGAATCTTTGTGCAAAATAAAAAATGTTTGCATTGATTGCAAGAGACAGGAGCAAGGTAAAAATTTCATCCTTCTTTTACTTATCTTATTAGGGTGAAACTCGTACACCGGTGGCCTTAAATCTTTTTAATATTTCCTCTGTTTTAAATTGTGCGTAACCATTTTTGTCATAAATCCATAAAATCCGCAGTTCATTTATCACACATATTTGCTAATTGGAGAGAAGTACGAATATCGAGAAAAGTATTCAAGATATACAGGTGGGGCGGAAGTCGTAGTACAATCGGGCAGAGGATAATTCTACACAGGTGAAAATAGATTGAAAAAGGGGAATAACATCTTTTTGTTTGACGCCTCCCTTTCGAGGAAATCGAGCTTGAAGATCCGCCGGGCTCGTGTGCTATAATATATGCAGGAAGTAGAATTGGTTGGCCATGATCAGACGCGTCAGACGATGGGTTGCCTGTATATACATTTTTCCATTTTTGAATGAACTGAGATATGAAGAACTGTATGTTCTTTTGGTTTACATATTTATCTACATATTTCAAATGTTCATTTACTTTTAGAGCAACATTTTCTTTATCAGAAGTTCTGTCATAATTTTCAATAAGCATACAATATACCAGTAAACAATAATCAAGCTCCCATTAATACCACAATCAAGATTTTAGCAACAGTTGGGGCTCCCTCCAAGTTTCCTTCGAGTGTAAAAATGGAATATCGATGTATCCAACTAAACGCAGAATTTTATGTACGTTTTCTAGTAAAGAAGAAATTAATTTCTAATTACATCTGAGTTTGATAAATTCGTTTTTAACGAGTCGACCACGTTGGAACGTTGATAGCGGTTGTCTAATGATACTAATTATCTAAATGATTTAAGCCATGTTTTCCCCATTTGCTCCTTTTGATCTTGTGGCCAACTTTGACCATTAACAAGAACGAATACAGAGTACTACAAAGATTCGTTACGGTAGATTACGTTATCTCTCTAGTTATAGAGTTGATTTAGTAGCCGGAATCGTTGAAGTGGTAGTTGCATTTAATCGTGCCTAAGTAATGGCATTTTGTGCCCGAACTATAGTCTTACGTAAAATGAAAGTGTACGGTGCTTTTGTTAAAAGCTTTCAAGGCTTTTATTAAAGCCTCCGCTTGCAATCTTGCTAACGGTTTTAGTGCCCTCCCGTATAGGTAATACCATCTATATAGTCGTAATTATTATTGTTACTATCTGGCCAAGATTCTCTTTGGCCTTCATATAGTTTCGTCATTGGGATTTTATGTCGGTAAAACAAAATTTCCAGACGCATTTCCATTTTATCTCAGGCCTACTTTTCAGTATGAAAAGTAATCGCTGTTTTAGTATTCACATAATGGAACACCGATGAAATTTTCAACATGCGTATAAATAACATTGATCTACAAAACATATATTTTCAGTTTTCATGAAGGGTCCGAATACAAAAGTTTTAAAAAATGCCTTTTTTTTATTTTTGCATGTAACCTTGTAAATTATAATTATTTGGAAAATCCTTTTTGCATGTCATTTCGTAAACCAATGCTTCTAAATGATTTTAAAAAATCAGGTCATTTGGTACAATGATAAAAAAGTTATTCTGTTTTAGAGGACGTACGAATACTTTTTACACCCACTGTAAATTTCCTTATATGAACCCGAATAAATACATCCTTGTTATTTTTATAATACAATACAAGCTAGCCGCTTTTAATATTCGGTAGGTTTAGGGTGAAACAAATTTTTAAGCCATTAGATCGCTGTTACAGGAGGCCACGGGCTAACAAACTCGATATCAAAAGATAACTCAGTACCTCTGTAGCGTAACGTAATACAATCGTGTAATTAAAGTCATCCAATTTTTAGATATCGGTAATTAGAATTACCGACTATGAACTCGTCAGATTGTGCATTGTCCGGAACCGATAAAAACACATAATAGGATCAACGAAAATTATAGGTACTTCATAATTACATAATTCCCTCGATTGGCTTAGCCAGATACTATAAGGTTAATCAAGATGATCCTCAGTTGTCCGCCAATATGATACCTCAGCTAGAGAGAGAGCGTAGATTCGCAAAAGGTATTCATGAATTGCACGCGGAGAAATTTTGCACGGTTGCCAATTGGTCGTACCCTCGAATCAATAATATACCGGATTGCAATTAACATTAATCCATGTATAATCCAAATCGGCAGCGTTGGAATATAAGTTTAGCTTGTTCGAATGCGTAGATTAGGAATTTATTTAAAAATATATAGAAACGTACGAGTTCTCTCTCAAAAGTTTTCATTAGCATACACGTATAAAAATGATTTGTACAATTTTCATCATCATTGTATGAGGTGGAGTATAATTCGAAGTATATATATAATCGATTCACGAAATCCGCAGGCAACAAAATTAATTTCGCACGTGTACGCTAATTGCGGCGTTGCCGATGTGGCAGTCAAAAATTAATAAACAAGATTAATTTTATCAATGGGTCTACTGTGTGTAATCTCTCCAGTCAATTTAGGTAATTTACGTATTGTATTAATGTCGATGTAACAGGATAATATGTATTCGCGAACCAGCTTTCGTTTGAGTGTGCTTCTCAATGCAATTATATTATACAGGTTGATCGGTAACTGGTGGTACAAGTGAAAGGGGTGATTCTACATGAAAATTAAGTCGAGAACGTAGAATAAACTTTTCCTCATACGAGACCTTTGAATGAATGAATGGCTCTCATTGCCATGTATTGATGGATTTCGAATTTTTCTTGTACTTTTGTCTCCAATTGTACCTCCAGAACATCCTTAAACGGTGCAGTGAATCGAACCCAAACTTTGGTAAATGCATTAATTTAATAAGAATTATATGTCATATATTAACATCCTTAATGTTAATTTTCCAACGGTGCAAAGGTAAGCACCCCGTAAACAGAGAGGTTAAAAGGAGAGGTGAAAACTGTAGGGTCACGAAAGCCCGGTTCAATTAACCGACACGTCGCAGTAGTCGATGCCAATGATAAACCGGACCGATCGGGCTGCCGAACATTAATCGTTAATGTACTCGATAGTTCGACAGCGAGCGAAAGATATCAGCACGCTTTGGCACAGGGAAAGTGGGGAAACGTAGAGAGAGAGAGAGAGATAGAGAGTGAGAGAGAGAGAAGTGCAGAATACTTCTCGAAGTGATTGATCGTCCCGCGAGAACGACGCCCCTTTCGTCCTCGCAACCGTCGCGCGTCGCACGGCGTCCGTTGAAGCGATCGTCGCGACGCCTCGCCTCGCGTCGCGTCATCGTGTCGCGACGCGTCAATCCGTGACCTGCACACGTTTCAGGATACGGTGGATAGATTTATTAATGTCCGGGGATAGAATTCTCCGGTGACTGGACTGACGGGAAATCAATAAGACATCCGCCGTGATAACATTATATTAAGAATAAATAACGATTTATGAGGCAAAGGAGATCGACCTGCTCGAGAGATCGTAGCAGGGCGCAGCGCGATGCGATGCGATGCGATGCGATAGTTCTTCGCTTAGAAACAGTCTTCGTTGTCCATTAGGCGCTTTGACGTGTGTAATATCGCGACGGGTTGCGCGTAATCATGGCGGAATTTACTGGTAATCGATAACGATGGGAAATCGATGCCCGGGTAATAATAGAAGAGGGTATATTGAAAATAAACATTGACGGAGGTGAATCAAGTTTCTGCTGGCGGAGTGGCGCGCGCGTTTAGCTACTTTCCGGCGCGATCACGTTAAACGTGTCCCGAGTAGCCCCGTGGATTTTCAATTAAATTCTCGTCCGGGGGTTTGATGACGTTAGACTGACCCGTCGCGCACTGCATGCGACGAGGCAAACGCCAACACGAAAATCGTATTCCGAGTTTTTGCGACGTGCTTACGCGTCTTCCAACAAGTTCAATTTGAGCGACTTGCATCTCCAGAATATTGGGACCGGACTGCGAATTTTGTTCGTCCTTGACGAAGATTAATTGGTGAAACACTAAAATGACATTAGAAGATTTTAAGGATATTATTATACGGTTCTTGCTTTCGTGAAAGTTAGCAGTTATTAGATTGCGGATTATACACACTTCTGACAGAGAGAACAAACAGTAAACAGAATGAAAGAGTTTAAGATCTACACATTATAGTCGACTTATGGAAATGATCGTAACACGCTTTCACTCGGTCCCAGGGCTTGCAATTAAAGCACAACATTTATATTTTGCATGATAGATTTGCTGTCTAATAATAAGAATAGATGATACAGAACACGTGTTTCAAAGTATGTACAATCTAATTAATTCAGTGGATACTAAGTAAAATCTGCATCCACCTCTATGACTTTTACAATGTTCTGAAATTTATTGTTTCGACAAGACGCTCTTTAAGTATATGAAGATTCGATAAACGCAACATTTCCCCATTTTTTCAAAAATAAGAGGAGAACATTTACAAGCAATAAAATTTAGCGAATTTAGATACACCAAGCATTTATGTCGCATGTCCTTATTTAAGGACGCCATGACCGAAAGGGTTAAACTGGAAGACCACTTCATTTACAAGCAGCTCGCAGCCGGGTTTCGAAAAAACCGGGAAACTCGTTTAAAAACGACACACTCGAGCGAGGATTAATTAACACGTGTACCGTTTACGTTGTGCCGTAAGGTACCTTAACAGTTGGTGGAACAATACATACTACCATAAACCGCGCCCCCAGCGAGACACCCTAGACTCTAGACGCTCGGCACAACCGGTTCCTGGAATCGATCCCTTAATCAGGTCGAGCAACCCTACGAGCGGTTAGTCCTGGAGGAATCGTTGTTTTCCACTTCTAGGAAAAACGTCGAGCAATCAACATGCGTAATTTTCTTTCTTCGATCGTCGACATCGTGGAAAAATTGGTCGATCAGTTTATTACGAACATACGAGTGTTCGCCGTGAATACTCAAGAATTTCACACGAACTTTTGCAGCGGAGTTTAAACGACTTCCTACAACCATAAAGTCTAATTTATTGCAGTATACCTTTCGTACGATGTACTAGTAATGCACGTCGCGTGATTGGAGACAGTTGGTAGCATTGCGAGAAAGAACTAAATAAATAGACGAGCCTCTAATGACAATGACTAGGCTGGGGTCTTCATTCTAGACCTCCATTTCCGATCTGCAATTCAATGTAATAAAGTATTTAATATAGATCATTGCGACTTTTATCGTCTAGGGTAACTGTGTAATTTGTTTATTAGAAAGGCAAGAGGAGTTTCTTTTTAGAATTTCATTGCATCGAAGTAGATATTTGAATGATAATAAAACTCCTATGCAATTTAAAGCAATATATAGAATGTGCAATCATTTGAACAACGGCCTTTTGGTGATCGAAATGGAAGAGAAATGGTCTGATGAAATGGGCCTTTTATGAAGCATGTTTTTTCAAATCCCGAGATTAAAAAATATGAGAATAATTGACAATTTATTTGCCTCGGCAACGATCATACATTCTCATTGAATTGTACAAATTTATTCTTGGCAAAAATATTTACTTTTACGTATTTTCATCTCATTAGGAAAATATACCGCAATAAAACGTACACCTGCGGTAATAGGTACATTTATCTTAACGTAATCAATTATTTTGTCATCCAGCGTGTCCCAGTAATGTACCTCCGTGGTACATGTAAGGCGTGGTTCCCCAGGACATTTAAGTAACTTGCTCCTTTGCGACAAAGTTCTCCATGGATTTGTCAAGGAGTTATTAAACACGGACCAATCAGAGCGCAGCTGCAACGGACGAATTCCGGTTCGGCCGATGACCGTAGCCGCGCTCCGATTGGTCTGCGTTTTTCGCTAATAACTCCTTAACAATTCAGTGGAGAAGATTTTTGCAAAGGAAAAAGTTACTTGAAATGACCTCAGGAATCGCCTCAACGGAACGCGACGTTTTGTGACACACTGCATGCAGATAAAGACTTGCTCCAAATACAGGTACGAGAAGTTGTAATTTCGTATGCAGGCGCACTCCAATTCCGCAGTTAACCAGCAGCCCCTGGTTTTTTCATTCCCGAAGAATTCCAACTACAAAGGTCCATTTCGAAAAGTAGATGACGATCTCTCTCTCTCTCTCTCTCTCTCTCTCTCGGCATGGAGATTTCTCGAAAATTTATACCTCCGAATACGATCCGCCAAGGGAAACAATCGCGTTCGCGTCCAAACTTTTCGTCATGACAATAATTCCGACCGACACGTTTTGTCTGAGAATTACGGGGAATGAGAAAAGCGTCCGCGAGTATGGGATACGCCTGAGAGATTAGCTGCATGTCGTTCGGGAGGGCAGGCGAGAAAAAAGAAGAGGCGAGGCGGACAGGAAGACAGAAAGCAGCGAGCCTGTATAATTCAAATATTTCTCTCGGGCAACGTATCGATTAAGCGCGAAACGGCAAAGCTGCATGAGAAAATAAATATCCAACGAGAGAACCGCCCTAGGAAAAGCTGGTCTTTTAGAAGCACGTTTATTGAAGATCGGTAACCGGGGAATATCGGGGCCAGGCATGGTCGCCGGAAGGGGAATGTAGAATGTAGATTCGTCCTGGCTGCGCTACGAACACATAAGCCACGGATCGTAGAATACGCAAGCAGTTACGGTCGTCAATTCGCCGACGCGAGACGCGTTTGTAGATATTTACCTGAAATAAGCGGGATAAACGGGAGAAACGAACGTACCCGTGGACACACATGCATCCACCCCCGTGCACCGCCACGCGAAAATGCCTGGACACTTGCTTATTTTCGACACGGCCATGTTTGACTCCCGCTGTTCAGACACGCTTCGAATTTTAGAAATTGCGCCAATAAAAAGACGGAAAAGCCACGGTAACGCGGCGATGCTTGCATAGAATTATAAAATACTTCGGCTGGAAAGTGCCTAACGCATTAAATGTATAAACAAATATATTTTTAAATTATTACCAAATTAACAGGTTTTATTTCAAATTGATCTCCGTCTCAAGAAAATTCAAGTTGTACGGGCCAATTAAAAATGCAGTTATTGTCTTTTAAAGAGATTTTAAAGAGATGGTGATAAAAAAATCCAGTAAATATTATGCAGGATTTTAAACTGAAACAATCGGTTTGAAGGTTACAAAATTAATATACTTAATAAAAGGATATTATAGCTACGTATTATAGAAAAATTACGAACAATCCACTTCGGAGTATTGGAAATATGTATTTGTTTATGCGTAAAAATGGGACGATTTTTCATATAAGGACAGTTACTTGGAAAGTTGATTTCATAGGATATGTCAAGACCATCGAGGTCAGTGAGGGTATCTCTAATCTAACATAATCAGCTAAAAATGTTGAAGATCGTCGATAACAAACATAATTTTTGCAACTAACCATCGAATAATAATAATAATGAATGTTTAGAAGTTGCACGCCAAAAAGGGAATAGTCTTTACCGAAATTTGTAGATGTGTCGAAGACAGCTTGTCAATTAGCACCTAAATAAGGAAGAAAAAGGTTTCTCGTAGCATAAAAAGCTTATGCGAGGACTATTGCAGACGAAGCAACAATAACATATTCCACTTTAATACGTTATTAGCAAGTTTTTCCACAACTAATTTAATTCATGGTCAGCTTATTTCATAATGTATGCCCACTGAATAATGAATTTGTGTACGTTTACCAACGTCTACAAACTATCCGTAGACTCATAAGCAGCAGCGTGCGCTCGACCGTGAATGGTCCGGCTTACCGTGTAACCGGCTAGCATGACCGTTACTTTGCGACTTAGGTGCAATATCCCCTAGTGTGGATAATGCTTTACTTGATAGGAAGTCTGAGGTTAGTAAACAAATATTTCACCGAGGTCCTCGGAGAGACAATCTCGGACGTTTTATGTACCCGTAGTTGTGCTGATCCTGTGCTGCCGTGATCTCTGAAATGACGGCATTTCTTTTTCAAGCACTTGCCACTTTGGTTTTATGCAGATGCCTCAAATGTCCAAGGTGAAGATATAAGGGTGATTTGATTTATACATGGAGATGCTGGCTAAACCCTTGCGAACGAGGTTTATTCTTGAAACATTGGCGCCTGCTCTCGTGAATTCTTAAAATCACATCTACCACCATCGCGCGCGCGCGCGAACATATTTATGACAAGTTTTGTACAAGCAGTTTCTTTCTATTAAAAGATCTAGAATGCTTTTGATGATCAAGTGAAAGTTTCAATATTTTATCGAGCTTTTATATTTCTGTATTTTCCAAATTTTATGTTAATCGAAAAAAGCAGCAGTTATAAATTATCACCGACCAACTAATTAATTATTCAAACTACGAGTTGTCGGCAGATTTTTGTCCAAAAAGATCGGTTTCTCGCCCACTGTGCGGGGATGCGATATGTCACAACATATGTCATGGTCAATGTCATCCTAGCTGCTTCCCCTAAACGTAATATTTACCATTTACCAATAATAATATTGATACGTGTCGACTGTACTGTTCGCTATTCGATATTTCAGTAAACGCGTTCGTTACCATTCCTATTCGCAACTGTACAGAACGAAAGGTACTCGGTTTAGCGTCTCGCATTGTAAATTACCATTCCTCGCGGCACGCTAACGTTACCTTCTCGAAACAGTTTCGGTGTCTTGCTGCGATCGTGCTCCGCATCCGCGGTATCCGGCGTAATTACTGCTCGAAAAGCCGACGTGGACTTCATTGTTTGCGCCCTGAAAAATTAGCCAGCGTCGGAACTTCTGCCGGGTGACTTTTGAACTCTACCCATAATTTCCTCGGGACCGCCGCTTTTTGATCATTCTCACGGTGGCGCCGCCCCGTATATATAACTGTAGTATAGTTATTAATATTTGAACAGAATCAATCATTCTGTAAGTTTGTTTCACAATTATAAAACTTCATTGACGATTTTGTTATACTATTCAGTAATATCCGGTGCTCTTCCTGGTATGATTACATTCGATAAACGTTTGTGATGATAGTGCAAAAAGAATTAGTTTAGCTTTGCACAGATTGATGATTTATAACTAATTTAAGAAGCACTCTATTATTATGATTTTTTAAGGGTGTCCAATATTCTGAGGAAAAAGGTTGAACAGTATTTAAACATGTACAATCTTCTTTACATAAATTCTCGAACAAAAATAAAATCATTCTGATTTTTTAAATGTTAAGATGCATTTTTGATTCCATCATCTTATAGCTGCCGATAAGACGAATTCGACGACTTACTTAATTATCTTTAGCCCATAAATAACGGTCAAACATAGTTTTTTCTGATGTTTCGGGCCAAATGCCCCACAGTGTAACGACGCGTGTTTCTCCGATTTCGCCGATTCCCTCGTAAAAAGATTCGAAATTATCGCGCAGAAATGTTTTTGTCGCGGTATCACCGGCTTGTCACCGGTTACGATTGCGCTGGTTGCTGTCGTATCCGGCCCCGCCTGGCGACAGACATGCCAGTGACACGGGCCGGCCAGCGAGTCAAGAATGGCCGGAACACGTTCAACATGTAATAAAAGCGTAAACGCGTTTTACACGCCGCTTAAAACTCTCGTAATCCGATATACTTCCTCGGCTTTTCGATTTGTCGTGTCGCGCACGGATTGCGAGCCGCGCAACACGCTTCAGCCCGCTCTCCGCGCAACGATCTGCGCCAATTATTAAATATTTGTCGTACAGACTCGTCGGGGTTTATTTAATGATAGCAGGACACCGTTTCCCCTGTATAATCGCATACCGGCATTTTATAAAATGAGTCCGGCATCCGCGAGGTTCGAAATGAATTTTCTTCACCGGATGAAGGATACCGTGGAATCGCTTTACACGAGTAAATTAAATCGTGCATTTGTACGAACGATTTTCAACGGACTTTTTCCTATCTTTTTGCGTCGCCGTGTTTTTATTAAAAAGTTCGGATATAATTGTACCGCGAGATTAATGTACGTGAGAGCTGCATACCACCACCGCTCACTGAAGTTTGGCCAAGGGAGAAAATTTTTAAATATAATAATTGAAAATGTTCGCTCGCTTCAAGAAAGTTTATATTATTATGTAGTACATAATCTTAAATAACCTTTCTATACATAATTAATGAGGGTTTTTCGAAGGAACATTACAATCAGAGTAGGGCAATAATCAACTAATATTTAAAAATGACTAATAGTCTTTTTGAATGTTAGTCATAGCAAAATAGTCATTAGTCAAAACTTTTTGATTAGTTAGTCTCTGGTGCAGAAAGAGTGCAATTACATTCTATCATAGCTTTCAGATAGTGTGTATAAAAGTTTAAACAGTTTTAATAGTTTCGGCAGAACAGTTTTTCACATCCCTCCACATTTTTTGTTTCATTAGAATACTAAATAACTAAATAAATCAGTTTCATGTGGCAGCAGAGTCGCCAGATTAAAGCTTGTGTCCCCTCCCTCAGCCCATGTTCCCCTTCTACGATGGCCTGATTAGAGAGAGAGAGGGAGGGAGGGAGGGGGGTAACTTCCCCTCAGTTCGTGCTTCCTCCCCTCATCTGGCGACTGTGTAGATGTTAAAAAGACTGGATACACGGGAGTCTACCGTATGCTAGATATTGTGAACCAAATTTAAGAATTTCGGTCTCGCACTCCGCGAATTTCAATCGATTGCATTTCATCGGAAATAAATTAATTTCAATTAATGTTTTCAGATATCAGTTATTCCAATTTTAAATTAAATGGGTTATATTTTTAGCGATATTATCAAGTGCTCTGGGATACGTTTATGTCCAGCTGACATTAAAGAGCTGATAGCAGTTCCCAGTGACAGTGTATACTTGAACAAACTTCTTGCGTTTATTTTCGCCGGATAAATGCATGGAAATATTAAAAAACACGCGGCCGAGAGGGGTAACGAGGTAATTCCGGCCGTCAGCGCACTAAAAGGAAAATTTAATATTAAATGGAAAGAAACGAAAAAGAAGAAATAAAAATATTCGAAGCACTTTGGGTGGAACGTGGCAGCTGGCTTTCCACCAGCGACCTATTTTTTCTGATTTCTTAACGAGCACTCTGTGCGTTGGTTTTTACTGGAAACTTGACATTCCACATAGTCCGGGAACAACAAACGTAATCGCGAGTTATAACGTGGAAAAGTCACGGGATCATTCTTCCCGATGAATGCTAACTTGTTTGTGAAATTAACCAATTATATGATCGAGTGGCGTGTTATTAAATGAATCTCGAATAAATATGAAAGCTTTCGTCGTAAGCGGTAGAAGAATGCACGTGTTCCAGACGACCTGGTTGAAATTCGTTTAATCGTTCAATTGTTTTCGTCTTCGTTAATGAAGTAACGCGTACGCGCCGAAATGAAGACAAAACCTCGTAGCTACGCCATTTTGAAGTCGAAACTATAATTTCCATTATTCCCTGCGTGGAAACAACGTGAAATTTTTATTAAACATATAATGTTATATCTGGACTGCGATATTTATACAATTTGCAATTTTTGTAGATGAATTGCAAAAAAGTGGAGTCGAATAAGATCTTATTTTGAGTGGTAGAAGAAGCCTTTGCACGTCGGAAATAAATAAAAATCGTATTACGTTCTGTCAAATTTCAGACTAGCATTTTCCAATATTTTTAAAAAGTTCCCTGCTACGAAAATATTGCATTTGGTTAGAACATTATTTTCAAATTACATTTGTCGATGTCGTCGTTGTCGTTGTATGCGTCAAATCTTGTAATCGAATTTTAAATCACTTCCCGGTGAGCAAGAGACTTGGAACTTTAAACATTGCTCTGAACTGGATGACAATGCAGTATTAAAAAAAAAACAAATTTAAAAAAAACTGTGCGTTCAGGAGAAAAAAAAATGTTAATATTAACCGTCACACCTCGTCGCGCGACACTCGGTAGTTCGTCATCGCGTTCAGCGATCCCCACTCCGCGTGCCAGCGCTCCCTACTCCACTACGCGTTCCCACTCCGACTCATCCCCACTTCCCACTCCACTCCGTGTATTGATAACATACAAAGCTTCTAGAGAGATGAGTAAATAAGAGAATCTCGCGAAATAGGAATTGTGCGCGATCTAGATTCCATTTGAGTGTCGAACGCTGCTGTCTCCGATTCCGTCTCCCGCGCAATCAGAAAGCGCACTTCTAAACGCCGCATAAAAAATTCGCACTACGAAATGCGCGATGGTTTACGAAATAACCAGGTAGAATGATGAGAAGATTGTGCCGAGTTTAATAATTTGGTACACCTTTGTAGATTTTCCCTGATTTTGTAACGACCATTCTCTGGCACGGCTTGGCTGACGTAGCGCGCGGTTGTTCTCAGCTTCGCGGACGACAACGAGCATAATCGTGTACCGTGACGAACCCGTGTTGGCGACTTTGCAGTTTTCCTAGGGTGGCTCGGCTCTTTGTGAGGCAATTTACCCCCCTACGTCCACAGCTGTATCTCCATTAGCCTGAAGAGCACGGCGGAACCCCGGCTCGCAGGAATATAAAAGAATTTACAATAGCGGGAAATTTTAGGGCGTTCATCGTTGCACGAGCCGTTTCCCCCCTTCGCTCCTGTCCCACGGCATGCGACATTTTTCTATTCGAAGCTTATATCTGGCTCGTGCGAAACATTCTTTTGTTTGTTTAATTTTTTGCTCAAAGGTTAATCTTTCACTATATGCCGCACTACCGTTGCTGCTGCTGCTTGCTCTGTTACAGTCAATGGAGCGTTATTATGCAGAGATTTTCATCATCGAATGTTTGTGCAGATCGTGTTCCAATGGAATATTGGTTTACTTTGTTACGATATTCTTCTGTCGCGCCAAAAAATTCATTTTAATCCTGCGATGGACTAGCTGGAAAAATTAAACCGCGCGCGCCCATGATAAAAAGCATTCATCACCGGCATTTTTAGTAGCAATTGTTCACGTATCGACGAGTATTGTGGATATTCGATAATAGCAACAAACACGAATTCGAGATTTCGAATATGCAGGGAAATGTGAAATTTTAAATCGTACTTATCTCTTTCAAAAACACGTCAAATCCCGGGAACGGATTTTTTTAAAAACATAATCAACAGATCAATTCGATGGTACACGAGCGATGTTTCGATCGTGAGATATTTCAGAAATTTTTATCGTTGCGATCAATAATGGGGAAATAATGCTCGGTTGCCATCAATCGAAAATAAACGTTTGCGTCCTCGTTTGTCAGACGTGTACAGATTGTGTATTTTATCGCAGTTTAACGTAGACAAAAATGTTGACTGGAGTAACACACGTATGTACAAATTATTTTCATACGGAGATAAATGTACAAACAAAACTTCGCGTTCGAATTTACTTTTAAAATCGATAGAGTCAAGTTGAAGCGATTTCATCCGCGAACACTTTGAAGGTGCAGCGCGTCGTCCAATATTGCTGGATAAACAAGTTCGGGGCCAAAATGATAAGGCGCTTTGAATATAAAATAAGAAAAGTATTGGAATTCAACAAAATTACGCAATTCTTTGGCAGTTTTAGTAATGCGTGGACTGCCCTTTACGTTGTACCACTTCAATCGTTCTTCTTGGTAAACTTCTATGTAGATTTTTTATATCATTTTGATATATCCTTTCGCAAGCTTCTAAAATTGCTGATTTCAATTTGGATAATGTACTGTACTGCTTTCCACAGCATGTGTATATTTAAATAATAATAGCATAATTTAAATTCATATATATATATATTAATAATTCTAAAATTAAATAAATACTAATTAATTATAAATTAATTCCCTAATTTATTTACTAATAATAATTTTATCAATTTTATCTATAAATATTCCTAATCTATTAATTATATGAATATTTCTTGAAATTTCATCTATATCATTTGTAATTTATTTAAATATTAATTCAATTAAAATTTATAGAATTATATATTTTTTAATCTCTTCAATTTCATCAATTCTAATTATATTTTCAATTTTAAATTTATCCTATCACATAAAAATAAATTATATCTTAATATTCAGTCTTTGAATATTCGTATAATATTCTTGATAATGTCCTCGATAATGTTCAGGTCAGCAGGAGATCTTGCAGGCCAATTGAAAACCTTTATATTTTCTGCTACAAAATAATTTTTTACTGCAATGTATAGCCAATCGAAAACTGATAGACTTTTGTTTAAAATATTTTGTTTGTCAGATTATCGCAAGCACTTAATTGACAAATCGTGAAAAGTGTTACGTGGGACAGCCTGTATATGAAATTCTGTGCGTGTACAACGGTGCCTTATCATTCTGTCGACCAGTGTATGTTGCGACCCAGTGATTGAAATGCAAACAATTCAGCGCCGCTGATTAATTTTGAGATCGGGCAACGAAGTAGTGTGTGCAAAGCCGGAAACACCTAGAAGCTGGTTGAGATGCTTGGGAAAAGCGTGCAAGATGGTAAGAAGCGTAATCGTTTCTGTGATTAATTTATCATTAGGATTTGATCAGGGAGGGATTGTTGTTTACGCTGGTCTGTATGCACTCTAGGCACTTCCCGTTTTTCCCTTCCTTCCGGACGTGGGATGGTAATTACAAATAGAGCCGAGTAACGTACTGCGAGCCCGTGAGAGCGACGCCTTAAAGCGAAGACGAAGAGAAGAGCTACTTGCCTCTTCAAGTGGCAAGTAGCGTGAGTGCGAGCCGAACCGAACCGAGCCGAGCCGAGCGCGCTGTATAGTATATGTAAGCGTCGCTTGAAAAGAGGCGCGCGAGCAGGACGACTCTCGAGGCGTAAGACTTCAAATACATACATACATACATACGTAGCTTTTCAATTCAATCTCGAGAGCACTTCTTTCATGCTTGCGATACGCACCTCTGATCGAAATTTTTATTAAGAGGCTTTTCTCTCGTAATGTTTCTCCCCGTTTACGCCGCCACTCCACGAATTAGCGGACGCCATTCATCCTGCGCTAATGCCGGCGAGCTCAGGATATCTACTCGTGCTTCTGTTCATCAAGCGAGATGAATGTTTGTCGGACGAGGCTGGTGGCTAAGGAAACGAACAACTTTTCCGTTGTACGCATCTTCGTTCCCGGCTCCGATTGAGAACTGCATGGACAAGGTGTGAAAGGTGTATGAAAGGTTCGTTTCCAGAGTCGCGAATATAGAATTTATTTTTACTCCATTCAAGTATCCAGGTGCGTCCGTTTAAGCGGGGACATAATCTTTTAGGATACCATTCTATCATTCGTTCTTTCGTAAGCATAATTACTGATAAAGGACATTACACATTTTAAGGGTAACACGCCGTATTTAATTAATTTTAGAGAAGATATATCGTTTGTTAAAAACTATTTGACACGTATTTCTTTTAGCTACTGACATTCAAGTTAAAAAGACGAAAATAGCCCTCGTAGTAGTCATACGATCTTCTTCATTAGAAAACTTTCACTATCAGTGAAAAACAAATGATTGGGATAGTTGAGCATTTTTCAGTATTTTAAGTTTCCATAAGAATTGTCTAATTTATCGTTGAAACGCGAATCAAGAGGTAGCAATCCTAATTCGGAAAGATACTTAAATAGTTCTTTCATGCTTTAGATATAGCCCGAGACAACGCGAAGAGTAGGAAGTCTTCGAAGTAGGGTAGGATTCAGAAGTTGAGAAAACAGTGTTTTAACGGATGGATATTATTCGCGATTCTCCGTAGTTTACGGTTTGTTTTGGAAGATTCGGCCATTCGTTGAGAAGTGCGGTTCACTTTCTTTATACTTTAATCTGTTAATCCGGACGGTGCGACAGAAAGCCTCATTTCCCCTAGCCGAATGGCAAAGGGAAACACTGAAGAGGAAGGAAAATACATTATCTCGCCGAACAGTTCTACCGAACTTATTCCTTAACTGAAAACAACAAGCGTCCGACGGTACGCTTTTGGTCCTTTGAATGGAAATGCAAAGCTGAAACGACATTCTTTCAAACGGCAGAAATTTTCTTCATTATATGCTCTTTACGCATGGTGTTTTTGTAAAAAAAATTTTACGTTTCCATGCGCCCCCACAAAGACTGTTTACTCGAACCAGTTTGCACGAGAGCGTACGAACGGACACGAAGCAACTTCACCGTGAAATGAGTCGCAAAAGAAAAATATACAGACACTCCGGTTGCTTCGGCTCGTAACTGCGTCCTAAGGAGCCATATAAAGGGTGTGCCGGGACCAGAGGAAACCCGGGCGAAGGCTGATTCTACATGCAAAAGTAAACCGAAAATATACTGGGTGTCTGGAAAGTTACTCCCTATTTTGAGATATGTTTATATCCGGTGAGGAGGTAGGTACTGCTACCGAGTGTATATTATCTCATTGTGTCGTACATGGATCGTAACAGATCAGACAGGACTCCTATACACTCCATTTTATATATTGGTTGAAACGCAAGATATTAAAAATGAAATATCTTACAGTTAAACATTTCGACGTAAAATCGACTTTTGTCGGTCACGAACATCCGATATCGTGCGCGAGCTCCTTCACAATAAGTTGAATGTAAACAAAGGGGATTGATTCAGAAGTATTGTTACTTCAATCTCCCGTTGACAACCTAATGCACTTCTGAATCAATCTCTTTGTGTACATTCCACTTATTGCGAAGAAACTCGCCCACGATATCGAATGTTCGTAAATGATAAAACCCGATTTTGCGTCGAACGGTTTCATTGTAGGATCTATCCTGCCAGCGCACCGCATATACAGGGTGTCTAACGTAAGTGTGACACCCAGAACATCATCTTTAATTTTGACAAAGTAAAAACTGTCTCTTTCGTAGCACAAAGAATATGTCGAGATGGATTGATCATGAAATTTTCAATGACTTACTTTTATTTACTGTTTCTTTGAGCTACACTTTCTTCAGATTTACTGGTGCTAGGATTTCTCGCAAAGCCTGCGTTCTCCTTACAAACAAAATTTCAGTTTGGCTTCTTTGTAGGTATTAAAAAAAACATCGACGAGCTTGAAAAGTATGCGAAAAAATAACCCCAGAGGGATGGTGATCACTTGATAATATTCAGATTACACATTAATTTTTTACTTGGTTAAAATTAAAGAAGCTATTCTGGAGGCCTCACATAAGTGAGACACCCTGTATATTTCTATTTATATTTCTGATTAAATATTTAAAAGTGGATACAAGTTCTTATACTATAATTATAACATTGTGATTAAAAATCTACGTAATTTGCTCTTTGAGCTGCAGAGGATTTCTCGCTATTAAAAAAGATGGAGGCTGCTGAAAATCGAATACAAATTTAATAAGAACCAGCTAACTAGCCTAGAAATTGTTAATAGCTCGCATATATAACCATTTTTATACATTTATTTTCTCGAAGGTTAGAGTTATTTCAGGTATAATATTCCATATTTCTGGATCCTTTTTATACGCGGAAACGTTCCGTGAACGATTGTACCACACGCCTCGCTACGTCCTGTTTAAAAAAAGCGCGAAGTTTATGCGAACGCAGTAAAAACACTTCAAACGGCAGTTCGCTGTTTATTCCGGAGTAACACTTACATGCCACGCGCTTGTAGCGAAGTTTACAAGGCGTGGAAGATTTCTTTCGCGTGGTTCCCTGGAAAAAAGCGAACTGGAAAAATCTGTTGAAATCGCTGCTATTCGATACAGCTTTTCCACGTACGGGTTGTTAATTTTAAAGAGCGCGTCGAGATAATCATCCATTTCTGAAACTGAATTAATTTTTGCCTTTGCCGTTCGAGATCGCGTAGAAAAATAACGCGTTATTTGCAGGAGCCGATTGTTTAAGTTTCCATTCGCCGAATGAGGAAAATATGTATTCTCTCAGGGATTCATTGATTTACGAATGAAAGAAACACGCTGTTTATGCTTGATACAATTTTCCTTTGGTTGTGCTTTAGATCTACGCTCGTATACGATGTAAATGCTCTTTGAAGCAATACGCACAATTCTTTTGATGCTCGAGTCATATTACATTGAAATAAATACTTCGAGGAAAATAGTTACGGTTTAGATGGCTCGTAACAATTGTAAACTTACAATTTTATTTGTGGGATTTCAAAATTTCAAATAAAGATGAATTAAATTATTTAGGAATTTTATTTATTAGGTTGGCAACTAAGTTCGCGACCTCCACATTTTCTCAAACAAAGTCATTTATAAAAGGGTGTTCATTTGAAAACTTTCCAGCCGAATATCTCGAAAAGTATGAAAGTGTGGGGCTCGACACGGTACTCTCAAATCTGCCGGCCCCATACCCACTAAAAATACCTAACAGTCCAGGACTCAAAATTGAGACCTGATTCGCCTCCTACTAGACCAAACCAGACCGCTATTCGCATTACTTCAGTGCTCACATAGCTTTGGATCTCACCCACGCCTATTCTTGTCTTACAGGGTAACCTTTTCCCCTCGATTCGTGCTCCTTCCCCTCGTCTGGCGACTCCGCCTCGAACAAGTTCACAAGATTCCAATCTTTCGTAACCGCATCTGCAAGGTAAATTTCAAGTTCGTCGTTCTAAGGGAGGATTATCGGTGTAGGGTCTAATCACCGCATTCCGTGCGAACGAACGAGCCGGTGATTGCTCCGCGAGTTCTGATCCGAGTGGGAGAGATCAGTATACGCTAATCCGTGGAACGACGTATCGGGGAGAATTCATTCGCGAACTCTTTTCAGTGTACAAAGGGAAGGGTGGTGGGGTCGTGGCATGGAAATTTACGAGTCAGCGAAGGCGTTCCGCCGCGGGCCGTGTCGCTTTCGTCGGCATCGACTTTACGATCCTTGTATTTATACGATCGTTGCTTTATATGTGTGGAAACTTCTTACTTACGCTGCATACACGCCGGTACGTGAGAAGAAGCATCGCGCAATGCGGCTACCTACGATCTGGAGTGGAATGAAATGGAATAATAAGGGACGTGGGGCGGCTGAAATACAGGGCGAACAAGAGAAAGAGGAGAGGGTGCAACAAAGAGAGCAACAGGGGACGAAAAGAGAGAGAGATGCAACGAGTCGAAAGGGGGGAGGGAGATGGAAGCTTGTGGATGGATGTAGTTTATGGTGTGGAACAACCTGTCCCTTCAGAACGTTAAACTCGTGCATACGTGTACGCTGTTTTATATGCATAATACCGCGTTATACGGTCAGATATCCGCGCGGTGTCGCGACCACGAAAGATGACTTCGTCCCCTAGAATCTACACCGCGGGAAAAACGAGGTGAGCATTAAAAGAATGAGGGATCGACCCACGTCGTAACTGTTTAGATGAAACGAGTTAATAGACGTCGAATGTCGAGGAATCGGCAAAGGGTCGAATACGCCCAAGTGTCTTCGGGCATGACGCGTACGCCGCGCCGATGTTGCCACGGATATTGGCCGCTGGGAAACAGGTTGGACTCGGGAACAGGTATACCAAGTTTCCTTGCTATACTGGGTGATTCTAGAAATAGGACGAGTCAGGTTTTTCCGTCGATCGAGAGGGAACAGGCGAAGGGAGTCGGAGCAAGTACACTTTCTACTCGAGCCTGATGCAGCGCCTATGAATCGTGTTCTGCACGATTTTCGCTTGCTAGATTGCCTTGGGAAATAACTTGCTCCTTCAAGCGATTTCTTTCATTCTACAGGGTGTACCTGTTAAGTTTTGCCAGCATTTTCAGGCGTTTCCGATAGTGCAGTTAAACAATGTTTCTGATTTTGATCTGCGCTTGGTGGGCTACATGTTCGCATATTCTTAAATCTTGAAAAATGCTTGTTACGTAAAGAAGTAAAGGTCACCTTGACTTTGTAAAATGGCAACATATGATTCGGGCATCGTAGGATTGTTAAACTCTAATCTTTCCGAGTCGTCCCGACATTCATGTGAATAATTCAGTATTCGTAATTTAACGAAAACATGTAGCCGTGGATTTTCTAACACTCGAACAGTATTAAAATATTATTTGGAACCTGCCAAAACTACCTCTCATTGTTGCTAACTATTAGATTACAATTTTCTTCATCTACATCTCTAGCGATTATTAAGACTGTCATTGTACACTAACTGTAAGCGTAATGTATAATTGTTAAAGCTGAAATAAACCTATAATAGGTTTCAGTGGCTCAATAAAAAAGGAATTTCCTTTCGAGGCTTTAAAGGCTGGAGGATTCTTTTTCAGTAAAATCTCAATTGTTCTTTAAAAACAAATTCTGAAAACCGAGCACGGATTTTTTCAGCCAATACCTCCAGTTTTTGTAGAGATATAAAAGAAAGTTTACGTTTGCACACATATGAAATTCAGGTATTTTTTATTCCGGCAATTGGCAAAGTTATGTTCATGCTTCTAATAAAATTAAATATTTTCATGTTCCATTGAAAGATGGAGAAAGTCCGAGATTAAGCAATTGTGTATGTTCTGGAACGAATGAAATAATTTCAAGGATCTTTTTATTATCTGTAGGCGTTGTTTTTACAACGGTGGTTTATATCCACATTTTATAGTGCACAGAGAATATCTCGCGGCCGAGTTTTTTTTCACTTCTACGGACGTTTCATTCGCTCACATCGTGCATTTTTATGTTTACTTTACAATTGCACGATTACGTACAGTCTTGGAGATTCCTTTATTACAGAGAAATATTTTGTTGCACCATATGTTACTGGTCCGTGTTACAGTTCCACAATTTTATGTAGTATTTCAGCCTGTTTACTATGGCAGAATAAGGTTTATATTAATTGCTCGACAATTCGTGTTGTTTTTGTTAGAAATGCACGAGCTTAATCACTGAGCTAATTCTAGATCAGATGACAAGCTTTACGAAATAGCGAGAAAGTGCTTTCCGAACAAAATAAATAATTAATTACACATAAAAACATGTGAAAAGATTTTAATTTCTCATTTTAAATATAATATATAAGTATATAATTCAATACATATACAGTTTATAGCATATATATATATATATATATATATATATATATAATTAATATATATAATTAATATATATTGCAGTTCCAGGGTTAAGTGACTGACCCTTCAGAGACAACACGCAGCTTTTGTTTTGCTAGAGATTTATACTTTTTGATATTTTCCATAGCTGTATGGTCTCGTAACAAATAATCCGATTTAGTATAAAAAAATTTGTAAATATTCGCTAGTGACAGTGCGGTGCGGTGCACAGGCGTCGTCCCTGGAGGGTTAACTCGCGAGGAAAAGATGAACTGCAAGGGTGCAGAAACTTGGAAAAAACTTTGGGTAACCTCGGCGAAAAGGTTAATGTATCGACGCGGACTTACGTGAGATGCATTCGAAATGTGTAAAGAAGAGGATTGGAACGCGGCAGAAAAAGCACGGCGAAAGGTCCGATCGTGTCCGTCCATTGTGAACGTTCTCTGCTTTAGTTTTATCGTTGTCTCATTTTACCATACTTCGCAGGTGTCTGGTGACGAGAGCCATCCGACCCGTATCCCCGTTTCAACTCCAATCACCGATCTTGCATTCGACGTTTCATTTTATCCGGCGTATCACGATGGGGATCGCGTATCCCGGCGTCGCGACGCGACTCGATGAAAAAAGAAACAAATATACATAACCGATCGGAATCGCCCCATGCATTTTTGAGCAGCGGAACGAACGAGAGAACCAAGTTAAACGGAACAAGCGCAACACACAATTTACAATACGTCGTGTCCATCATCGTCGGGCCGGGGAGTTAAATCGTTAAAGAAAGTTTCCACGCTGCAGCGGCGATACTTTATGCTAACGAGTGCAATCAGGTTAACAAGGCAACAATGTGATCGAATAATTTATGTCGGCTTTTGCATTAGGATTACCAGTTGCGAAACGCGAGTGCAGGGAAAGCGGGATCGGATAAAGTCCCGGATTCGTATTTCCATGTTGTCGAAACTGTAACGAAATGGCGGCAGAAAAGAGAAGAGAACGACTTCATTACTTCTGAGAAAGGAAGAAGAGCTGCGAATAAATACGAGCCAGGCTCTGTTTGATATGCATCAGAGAGAATAATACTTTTTAGTAGAGGCTTGCGCCTTTGTTAATTTTCCAACCGCCAGAGGACACGAAGAGCAGACATTAAAACGATTTAATTTTTTGGCCGCGTCGTGGAATGTTCCCCTAAAAATGTAATTTCGCGGAACAAATTTCAGAACAGGTGAGCTAATTGGACCGGGAGGTTTCCCGGTGTGCAAACTAAGTTTGGAATGTAAAATGAAACTTTGATGTTTAAGAAACAGGCTGCTATTAACTGGCAGCCTTTTGTTGGTCAAAGTTTTTGAAAATATATCTCTGATAGAATATTTTTCATTGATTCAAGTGCATTAAATATTAATGGTGATAAGCGCTTCCAATACCTGCGACTGGAAACATGAAGCTGCCCGAAGTGTTCTTTAGATCTTTTAGACAAAAAGAGCATTATTCAGCGAACATAAATCCTTAAATCGATGCTGGAATTGCTGGGACATATTGCCTGTTTTCCCTTTGCTCGACTTTTTGTCAGGTATGTCAGATCATAGATGGTAGCTTTTATTGTTTGTACGCCGAACGCACATGGTGGCAGATAGACACTTGAAACCAATTAAGCAAGGAGACAAAGCGGCATGCAATAAACTTCAATCTACATTTCCGACTGCTTTTTAAACGCGAAACAATTCTGTCCAGTGGTATGCTCCGTTGTTTCTGTGACCATTTGATGGAAACGGAAACGAAGCAAAACAATGATGTCGAAAGCATCGCGCAGCGTCACACATTCTTTTGATGAAATTAATTTGACTTGTTCTTTTTAGTAAACTATAATACATAGGGAAGAATTACCAAAATTGGACCAACTTGGATTACTTTTTTTTCAGTCGTTATAAGATGGAATAAAAAGAATAAGTTTTCCGGATAAAAAAATAACGATGGCCTTGAAAAAACTATGAAAAAATAACCGAACAAAAGAAATTGTTCCTCTATGATATTCCTCCTTCGTTACCATTTAAATTATGCCGTAAATATTTTTTATGCCATTAAAAATAAAGGAGGTACATATTTAGTTGGCCTTCTTCAGCCGAGACACCCTGTATACCCATATTTTGCTTTCGAAAATTAGTAACTGTATGCTAAAAATTAATACGAATTAAAATGCGGATACGTCAATGTACGCGCATGTAATTATACCGAAGTCAGTACGTGTACGTGAAATAGGGATCTCTAGTTACGACGATGTAAATGACAGCCCAAAAACAGTTGAGAATCGTCCAGTACTGCCGCAATGAAAACTGGTGCATCTCGCGCAATGGCGAATCTATCCCGAAACAAGCCTATTCAAAATTCTCCGTTACACTTGTTCGGTGTGTTCAGGAAACCTTGCGTCGTCGCCTTGAATAAAATATTGTGGCCAGCAAGACTGTCGCCGCAAAACGGTGGCGGCGAATGTGTTGACACCCGGCGACCCGTTCAATCGACTATGAAACAACGGCGCGATTCGAGGCTTTCCTGAGAGAGCCGACCGGTTTCGTTCAAGTTAACAGAGCCGGCAGTTTAGAAACAATGTTCTGTAAACAGCGAGTTGTCCGCGGAAAGGTGGAGTTGTAGGCGTCGCGGACTGTCAACGCGAGAACCCGGAAACGAGTGGTATCGTCCTTTTTCCTTCACGCGCTCCCTTGTGCGCTCTTTTTTTTTTCTTTCCGGTGGCTTTGCAGTCGCGACGGATGCGCGAGCGCGCGCGCGCGCGCGCAGGGTGTATTCGCATCCAGCGAATGCAATTTAATATTACCGCTGCCGAGCACACGTACACGCGCAACGCGGAGGCCGGTTTTGCATACCGTCGACTCGTCCGCATTCATTTACACTAATGTACCACAATTTGCGTTGCATTTGTCGCGGTGCGCAACGTAACGCGGTACGACGAATGTGCGGTCTGTCTTTTATCCCCGTAGAGTCGCGTGCTGCCACTCCGCGCGCCGCTCTGCTTCGCTCTGCTCCGATCGTGCGCGAGTGTACGCTGTACAAGCTGATTCAACTAGGTGTGCCACTTAAATTGGGCGTAAACTACTTGATATACGGTGAAAGAGGAACACGGGAGTCTGTCGATTTATAAGTGCACTTTTATTAATTGTACGACTGCGTAAACTACTGATAATATTTAGCACATATTAACCCCTTGCCGTATCTTGACGAGTCAGACTCGTCATGAAGGTTTTTAATTAAGTCTAACGAATATGAATGTTACGCGTTGCTTTTTAGATGAAATAAAATTTGATTCGTTTTCAACCAATATTTAAGCATTAAAATTAATTTAGCCATACAAAAATATACATTTTCTTTTATGTAATAGTAACATCGCACATGTTGCTCGCATTGGGAGACGCGTACAGTATTATCCGTATCTGTCGCAAAACTCACTGCCGTAACTGTGAAAATTGTACCCCCCACCACTGGGAGGACCCTCTTGAAACCAGTCACGCGGTAAATGCTCGACAACCGAGCCGGCAAGGAAAGAATCTTTTCTAATTTTTAATTTTCTTTTTTTGAAACTCTTACCTTCGTATTTGTGTTGTTTATCCAATTAAAATGACGCGAAACACGATATAGTTACGATCATACGCGTCACGTGACCAGGCCGTGGCGAAAGCGTGGGAGAATAGCGTCGTAGAAGGGGAAGAAGAGTAGAGTGGCGACTCTCTACTAGAACTGTGGCTCGGCAGACAATAGGACAGTTACGGAGAGATGCTACTGTATAACAAATGGCGGGAAGAGCCGCTTCACATGGAAACATAGTTGAAAATCATTTATGGAGAATATGTTAGTTTTTCAATTCTCTCTTCAACCACAAGATTAAAATTTACCCTTTACAATAAAGAACCTCGAGGGGACTTTTTTATATCTTCATAAAAACGAATTATTATATTGTTACTCTTGAAACCGTACAACTTTTGTTTCAACTATTTCTCCTGTAAATAGTTTGCATGTAATTGAGGTGGCACGCTTAGCTGAATCACCCTGTATGTACATACACGCCGCTAATACGCCGTGGTCCGCGTCCGCGAGCCGTGCAGGCCAGAAATGAACCGGAAATTGCCATAGCGGCGGAAGAATCTGTCGAATCGAGGACGCTTGTTTTCCAGTCTACACCGTTCAACCGATCCACGGTTCACCATGTCCAATGCTCAATCCGATCCATCCGGCCCAACCGCACGAGTCGAAGGGATGCAATTGATTGCATGAAAATGTGCTGCCTCGCTCTACCCCGTCTGTATCTCATTTTCAACTTTTTTTTTAACGCTGACCGCGTAACTATTCTCCGATAATTGAAAGGTTTCGGGGATGAAAGTTTACGCAATTGTGAAGATTCGTTTATTCTGATAATTTAATCAAAGCTACCGTTCTATGTACTTTTACCAATCTCTCTTTTGTTTCGTCAACCCTTGCAGCTTTCACTGTCTGTATATGTACCCCTTGAGGGTTGTAGCATGGTGTGGGATTAGATATATCGCTGAGACGGTACCTAATCTAATGGTGAAACTATTTTGTTTCTAATTACTTCTCTATGAAATTTTTACCGACATGTTTGTGACATTTTTCTGAGTAAAACGAGACCAAATATGATATAATTTGGAAGATATTTGCTTGATCAATTGACAATCTAGTATGACCTCGATTGTCCGAATTAAACAAGCAAATGTTTCATTGTGTCTGATGTCATTTTAATCAGAACAGTGTCACGAATATGTTGGTAAAAGTTTCATAAGTTTTCGCGTGTGTATATCAAGACTTGTATACTTTTTATAAAAGAGAGCTGTTATTTTTTAATAAAGAGAATCATTATTTATATTCATAAATATGATGGTTCGTTAACATCGTTGTCGTTTTAATGCAGATTGTTAATCATCGCCAGGTAGCAATATCGATGCAGTTGTTCATGGGTACAAATACGCTAGTCATTTGTATTTCACACGTTAATAACAGATCGCTCTTCGTTGCAAAAAATCGAAATCATAAAATAGTTTGACAAGCGTGACAGCTGACACGTGTACCCGTGATGCAGCGTAAAATAAATGCAAGTAATAAATGGACAGCGGATTTTTGCAGTTATGACAAAAACGAGTAGGTCTAATTTAACAGTTTTTGAAATTTTCAACCTATTATGTATACATATTAAAAGAAGAAACTTTTGAGGTTCTTTTAAAATAGAGAATTTTAAAAGAAGAAAATTTAGATATTTACAAGCAAAGAATATGAATTTTTGAAGTCAAGGAATATTATTATTATTATTATTATTATTATTATATTACGGACCGAGGTCCTTTTATACAAATGTATACAGTTTTTACAGTATAAATGATATAAACAGAAAGAAGACATGACAAAAAAAAATAACAAAAAAAGTCTTAACCTAAGTCTTAATTAAAATTTACATAAAAATGGACCGCGCGAAACTAAACAAGTACAGGTAAGATTAACAAATAGTATTGCGCAATTTTGTTTTGAATGCCTGTAACGTGCCATTAAAAAAATCGATATTGTTATAAAAGCTGTTAGAGCAAGCAATAATGCGATTTAATGGATTTATTATTCCATATGAGGATTTGGATTTCATTGTTTGAAATCCTGCTCTCGTTCTCAAAACACGTTCAGGTACATAGAAATTGATTTGCCTTAGGAGTGAGGGACAATCTATATTATTATTAATCAAATTGAAGATAATATTAATGAGCAGGCAAATTTTAAGGAAGTGGAATTTAATAAAATCATATTTTCAGTGGTGCTAGCTTGTTTAGATCTGAAATAAATAAAAATCGTACCAAATTCCATCAATTTTTACATTCCAGTATATAAATATATTAAAAAAACTTTTCAAAAACCACGCTTAAATTAAAATGCACTGAAAAGGAGAAAATCATGTTTTAGACATTAGCGACTATAAATAAAAGCGTGGAGCGCCCGCAAAGATTACGTCAATATAGTTTAGCGCTCCACGCTTTTATTTATAGTCACCAATGTCTGAAAAATTTTTTTCTCCTTTTTAGTGCATTTTAATATAAGCGTGGTTTTTGAAAAGTTCTTTTTTATATATGTTTTCATGTCATTGGCATTTTTATCGTATTGACAATGCGGGAGAGAAGGGAAGAAGCTAGCATAACCCACGAAACAAAGCAAGCACAGTGGTTGACCAACGAAATAGTCGGTTAGCTAAAATCGTAACCACCGTCCTCTATAATCGCGTTGCCAGGCCCGATTGGCGTGATTACACACAGCAAATACGACACCAATTAAAGGTATACAAACTGCAAATAAAAATATTTGCATCTCGATTCCGTAATATCGATTTCTTATTTGAAATTATATGAAAATGATTTGTGATTGATCGCTGATTTGCGAACAGTTTTCTCGTCGATAGCTTGACTTTACTACTTCGGAATAATTAATACAGTGACTTTTGTTGAAAATACGTTTTCCAAACATTCTTTTAATCTCGTTTTCACTGGATTTCCAAGCTAGGTGTGGTACCTAGACACCTAACTTTGAGAAACTAATTTCTTTCGGTAGCGAACTCCAATATTTGCTACTACAAGGGAGTTGTAGAAATACAGTATCGCTAACATGGCTTGCTCGAAGTCGAACTGTAGTTTGTAACCGAGCGGACCATCACGCGAAACGAAGTTTAGTTTCTTGAGCAACTCGTAGACTTTAAACATTGCGTAAAAGCTTTAATTATAGAAGTTATAATTGGTATTTTATATTAGATAGTTCGAGGTTCTACTGCGTTGTAGTTGTGAAGAATAGAGTTCGTTTGGTTTCTAAAATGTTTTTGGTAGATATACTGTTCACGCTGTTTGTTATTATATTATTAAATTGTATGTACAAATATTGTGAAATTGTTTAAAAATAGCTGTAAAATTGTGTCACGAAATTCATGGTGGCTATGATAAATTCACGTCAGGTATTATAGAAACTGCTTTCGTTTCTATAAGTATTCGAGTATCGTCGATCTTTTCAACTATAGATCGCAGGAAATGAAGCGGGATTTAAAAAAAGATTTTATTACGAATGAATGACATAACGACCGAGAAGGATTATTGAACAAAACGCATCTGAGGCATTTAATGAATCTGTAGAAATAATACAGTATGCATTGGAAATCGATATCCATCATTAGACTGGGAATCTTTATGCATTTACGGTCGCTTCAGATTTGCGAAATGCAAGAAAACATTAACATTGATAAATATTGATGTTTTTTATTGCAGTTTTTACAGAATAATATAATAAAAGAGAATTTGCATGAATTTCTGAAATGTAGCCATCCTTCAGGAAAAGCGAAAAATAGTTTAAAATTTGAAGAATTAAGTGTATAAATTATTTACAGAACTGCTAATTGCATAGATTGCCATTTGGAACAGTTATGATTTGCTTTAAAAAAAATAATTATTATTTGTTCACTTATCAGAAACACCAGAAATATCTTGAACTTTGAACGATAACTCGCGCAGAAAGAGAACAATTTACTGAGAAAGAAAGGGTGGTATATTTCCATCTCTGAGAGACTCGACTTCTTCTAAAAAATTGTAACGTCGAAAAAAGTGCCTCTATGATTATAACCACATAGTAGTGTGTTCGGGATTAAGGGTAAACGAGCCATTATACCTTGAAGTACTGTAGGCAGACAAAAAATGGTTATATGGAAGTTGCGTGGTACGAGGGTGTAATCTATTCAGCGGAAATGACTCTTTTTTTATTGTCGAGGGTCTGATCCAGACCCTTATCAATACTTTCCATTCTGGTGGGTTTTATTCCGGATTAGTCCGTTTTGTACAAGCAATACACCGAATCCCTTAAAAATCGAGCACATGTTTTGCAGTTTGTTCAATTTCGTAGCAATTAATGGTGAGACTAAATACAGTGGCTAAAGAGAAAACCTGAGTCGCAGCCTATTCGAATTAATAATGTAGAAGAATTGCTTCCTCGCGCGACAGAATAAAGGGTCATCCGTTAACACTAATCGTACCGAGCATACAATGTGACAGGTGCACGTTGTTTTATTAAATTGACAAGACTAAATTTATTTAGATTTTTTAAGTTTTATAACAGTACGTGAATGAATGAAGAAAAGTGAACCATTTCTAATGGATGCATCTTCGTAATTTTAATAATTATAAAACATAATAAATAAATAAATAAGAAATGTGGAACCAGTCAGTTTACATTTCGCGGGATTTTTTATTTATCAAGATTAGAGTTGTCACTCATCGACACGTGGTTAGTAGTAGCGTTTTTTAAATAATTCAATATAACATTTTTTAATGGAAGACCCTGTATAATTAGTATCGTTTGCTTAGCTACAGTACTTTGACCTTCATCTTTGATCTTTATGCAGAATAAAAAATGTTTACATTGATTGCAGGACACAGGAGCTAAATAAAAATTGTATTCTTCTTTTAATTATACTATTAAGCTGAAACTAACACATTCATGTGCTTAAATATTTTTCACATGTCCACTGCTTTAAATTGTACGTACCCATTTTTGTCATAAATGCATAAAATCCGCAGTCTAGTAATGAAAGATTCTCAGGCGATAGTAATTGGTTTACATTTCAAGTTGAACAAATTCTACTCAGAATGTCATGTTCCAACTACATAAAGACCCATTGCGATACATTAGCAGAAAGAAGAAACATTTAGCGGTATCTCGAAAGCGTGGAGAAAAGGGTGAATTTCCAGCCATAGAACACACGAGGATTAAGAGATAATGGTCGGTTTACACTTGAGCTTGGTCACACCGTGTAATAAACTTGAATCCGAACAACCTGTTCACGATCAATATCTTCCGTAGCCTCATTAATTGAAGGAATAACTGTGTGCACACCCTTAAACCGGACGTACCGTGGATTCCGGGTCGGTGGATTCACGGTCACGGCGAATCTCGTCCGTAAATTGGTTAAGTTCGAAGGTACCGGGTGAACCGTGTGAAACAAGGGTTCAAAAATCATTTAATCGCTCGGTCACGAAATAGCACGGACAGGCCTCGATTAACGAGCTCCCGGTGTATTAATTAACCGTGGGCGCGGGAGCTTCCTTGCTTACGTCTAATTTGCTGCTCGCCGTTTCCTCCCATTGTGGATATTACACACGTGTGCCGGGGTCGCGAGAAGAGTATAGAAGAGAGGTGCAACGCTCCCGCGGTCTCCGCGTTTCTCTATTCCGGTCGTGGGCCACCGGTTGTCGTTCGTTGCGCTGAATCATATCTCGTCGTCGCGTCCCGTCGCGTCGCGGTGCAGCAGGTTGCATCTTCCCCCACCAACCTACCTACACCAGCTAAATTTCTAACGTTCGTTGGTGTATTTTTCGTTGGTTTATATATTTTTTGGTCGACTTTTTATATTATCAACGAATATTTTATTCCCGTTTTACAGCGAAATACCCCACTGTGCGAAGTAATAGAACAAATGATCAATAAGAAAAACAGTTTATTTTATTCACGATGCAAAATCGGGTGCGCGATCGCTGTCCGGTGCCTGTCCACCCCACTGCCGCCACAGTGGGCCGGATTGGGGTAAAGTGTGACATTGCCTCTGTAACTTTTGATTCGTAAAAGGTATGGATGCGAAACTTGGACTAGACAATGTAGTGATGACACATTAATGATTAGTTAAGAAAAAATACATCAATGTTACTATTATTATTATTATTATTATTATTGCCATTAGTGTTACAATTATTATAATAATAATATAATAATATATATATAAATAATAATAATATATATAAACACTTGTAGCGATAACGTTAGGGAATAAAGGCCGACTCCCTTCGTGAACCCTCTATTTATAATAATTCATTACTATCCGCGAACGTGACATAAACAACGGTCGTTAAGGACGATTCGTCTTTTCGCGCGCTCCTCTTACGTCGCTACCTCACGTCGCCCGTCTATAAATTATGTTTCGCTTCGCTTCGACACCGCTCGCTATACGAACATTGATAGCTTTAAACAGTAATAATTTGAGAATAGGTTCGACTTGAGAATAGGGAATTAATTCTTTCACGATTATTTAGAGGAAGGTCTACTAAAAATATTCCAATTTGTTAGACCCTGAGACATCCTGGGACTTTGAAGATCTCCCTTACCGAATATAAAGAATTTTTTTAATTTTCTACTTTTACTTCAGCATTGACTTTTAATATATTATGCCAACTAATTAATAATGTAAGATACGATTTCTTATCGTAAAAATCTGCTCTTCAATTTGAAAAAAAAAGCGAAAGAAAATATCAAATAACAACGTCAGGGCATCGCATCAAAAAGATGCAATTTTTCTCGTGAAAAATACGCCTCTTAAAACGTCCAACTTTCAATGCTTATTACAACTTTAATATTTATTAAACTGTACTATGTTCTTCATTTCCTAGGTCTATGGACATTTGGGATGCAATTTTCATATATTAGATATCAATACGAGAAAGTTCATTTTAAGGGTAAATGTCACACTTTACCCCAATCCGGCCCACTGTGATGCCGGTCAACGCGGCAGGGCGGCGATGATTGATCTCGGCTCGGGTATATCGGTGTGAACCACTACATTGACATCATTAATCGAATGTATCTTTTATGAAACTTTCACCAACTAATTTCTGACATATTTCCGATTAAAACAAAACAAAACACGATCTAATTTCAACTGTATTTACTAGTATTTAGTGGTTTAATCGACGATGAAAGTTTCGGGCACAATGACGCAAAAACACTGTTTCAAGAGTCTTACTATGGCATTTACGATTTGTTTACGTGGCGTCGCTTTCGAGATCTCAAGGTCGCCTTTGTGTCCTCGAACGGGACTGTGTGTTTTCATTTAGCCATACCTGTAGTCCGTTCCATGACGAATTCATTGACCTGAATATGTCCGAGTTTCAGGGCCATCAAAAGTCATTGTACCTATATTACTCGTCTTACTTTCGTTCTCAAGATTTCGTTCACTGGAGTATCTCGTCGATTCGGTCTTATACGCTGAGTCACACTAATTATGTAAACGTTAACTTTGTTTACAAATAGAGAATAGATACCCAGCGCCCGCGCGCTCTAGCGAGTACGTCGCCCAGTAATAGTAATTATACGACTAGCGAACTTGTTAACACGAGATTTGAACATCAATAAATAATCTAGAATAACCACCGATACAATTTAGGTCGATAAACTCGTCACGGGCTTACAGTTTAACTATCACTTTAATACCAGAAATTTAGAAACTCGAAGCGTTTTATGAACTGGTCCGCAAAAATTATTTTCTTTTAATTCGCAATACAATTGGTAACTTTTAGTAACAGAGGAATTCCGTCAGCCATTTACATTGGAAGCTGTTCAAACTGTTTCTTTGAAATGTAAAACGAACCGGTAAATGGATACCCTCATATAACCGTGTTTAATTAAAAATAAAAGTAATTTGCATTCTAAGTGGAAACTAAATGTACGCGATTAATACTTCAACTTTTTATAACAGTCAGACGTGTTCGTAGTCGTAAATGTTCCCAGCGCAATAACGTCGTACAAGAATTATAGCTACGTGTTACAGCTTCGCGAATACGCGTGTAATAAAGGCGTACGAGTACAGCGTATCTATTTGAACGCATTTTAATCCGACTTTCGCGGGGCAACAATTCCCGTTATCCAACATAGCCACCGGTTCAGCCTCGCGTCCTTTCACGAGGCGCAAAAAAGTTCGCTCCGATTTCAAGCTAGATTGGCAGAAAAAAATTCTTTGCCCAATCGATTGATCTATTAACGATCCGAATTATCCGATCCCCGTATCGGGCAAGATGTTAAACGGCTCCATAACGCTTCTGTGCCCCCACCGAGCGTCTTCACGTTCAATTTGGTTCGATTCCTCGATCCGAAAAAAAACTTCTCCGCGCGTTAATTCGTTTGATTATCCGACCATTTAGTTTTCCATTCACGGTCGATCTGCTCGCTTAATTAACCGGCCGGTGTATTTACTTAACTACTCAACTAATTAAGATTTTCTTTTAATCGGTTGCTGTAACCACTGTCGGGCCCCGGGATATCTGAATATCCGATCCCCGGACCGTTCGCTCGCTCGTTCACCGGCTCGTTCGCTCGCCTAATTATCTGACTGTGCGTATCTATTTATCCATCTGGCGTGGCTATTGAAACCGGCGAAACGTGTTTGACGATGCTCGTTCTCGCTGTTGCAAAGGAAGGGAAACCTCTCGGGCCCGTTCCCGCGGACTCCAGAGAAACATCGCGCGTCGCTCTCGTATCGCGCGTCCGTTTTACACCGGTAAATGTCGCTCGGTCGCGGGTGTCGCGGTCGCATTGTGACACCCACGCGCCCGTGCGACCCGCGCCGCATTCACCTGGAATGACGTTGATTCGAAACACCGGCGAGATTTGCGCCGCTTCTTATCGCCGGCAATTTAAGGGGTAGATTCGTTTCCAGGATTGCAAGGGTGCGGGATTCGCCTTCTCATTTCTCGATAAATGCGAAGATGGGGTTTTTCAGTATGCAAAAGCGGTAGATAAGAGATCAATCTAGGCCGCAATCACTCTCTTGAAAGCCCTAATTTTACGTTTACCAGGCGTAATTTGCATTATTAGCAGCTTTCTGAAAATAGATACACTCCCGCTGAAAAGTATGTGGACAACACGTTTAATTTTTACATGAATCTTCGATGAGTTTCGTTCAATTTCATGCGGTCTAGTTTATACAGTACTAGGGAATATATTTTAATAATAATCACGTGAGCTTCGTATCTCGAAATTTTTTTTTCCACCCTTATGTTAGATGATTGCATAAGTTCGTGCCCGATTTTCATAGATGTCGCAAACTGTACTGCACGGCGGAGTGTAAAAATAAAAATGATATAGTCACCATTCTCTTGTAATCGTAGAAAAGAGTGGTGACTATATTATTGATTAATAAAGTTGTATATTCTTGAAAATTTAATAATTGAATTTCATTTTGAATTGGGGGACACACTTTGAATATCATTTAATTTAACACTTTAACACTTTTGTCGGTAAATAAAAAAATTATATTTATGTCTATGATATATATATACACTTCTGCAGTTTTATGCGGTCTAGGTTATACAGAGTTAGTACTAATTCATTAGATACCTCATCGATAATTATTATTGCTGTTTTGAGAAGACAACGACAGAAGAAACAGAAACTTTTATATATTCAAGAAATTTTAATAATTAAATCGTACAATTTGGCACTGTTAGAATAAATTATACTTGCAACAAAGTGTCCACACACTTCCGAGCGGGATTCGAATAATGCAAATTATGCCTAGTAAACGTGAAAACGGGACTTTTAAGGGCAATCACAGCCTAGATTGATCTTTTATTTAGCACTTCTGACTACTGTAAAACCCCATCTTCGCAATCCTGGAAAAACAAGTCTACCACCTTAACGTCGCGTGCAGATCGATCGGTACGGGCAACCGAATATGCCTGGCACGACCTTGGCTACGCATAATGAACGGTACTATTTTCGTGTGAACTATGTACTTACATATTTACGTACATGCCACGGTGAGAGAATCGTGTTTTAATTGGCACTAGGTATACTGTATCCTTATTCTTATTAAAAGAGTTTTTTCAGGACAGTCCTTTCTTTAATTAGAAACTCGTATCGAGTTTTATCAAGTATTCGTGTTCTTAGTAATTTAGTTGCACAATCGCGTGTGAGACTATTTGTAGATCAAGGACGACTATTTATAGTGGTCTATGATGCTGGAGATTTTTAGTTGTTTCATCTTTTCCACCGTTCTATTATTGAAGTGATAACTTGTTTAGGCACAACGCGTACACGGTTGCTCGACACTGAATGAATCTGATTCGTCACGCGCCGAGGTGAAACGCTATTCGGGTAAACTCGAGAGCCGAGTTGAGCCGAGCGAGCGAAACAGCGAGCAATAAAAACATTAGAATAATTAAAAAATACTGTTATATTATTTTCAATCTATTTAACATATTAGGAAAGAAAATAAATTTCTACTTCACTCCAGTTTGGTGCAATTTAGGTGGAGCATTTTTATTTTGCATAAAGATCCACCGTCTAACGATGACTAAGGATGTTTATGCGACATAAGAAATGTTTGTGCATTGATTGCAAGACGCAGGAGTCGAAGAAAAATTCTTCTTTTAATTATCTTATTCAGTTGAAACTACTTGATGTCCTGAAATATTTTCAATATGTCCACTGCTTTAAATTGTACATACTTTATCGTCATAAATGCATAAAATCCGCAGTCTAGTGATGATAATAATATTAACACTATTAACCCGTTGGCAAGTGTGGTTTCCTTGCTGAAATTCAGCAGATTTGTTATTTTTCTCTGCGTTAATTGCAAGATTTATAAGTTACATATACATTTATTTTTTGCATTGATATTTTTAACGAGTTGAAAATAATACAAAAGTATTTTTAAATTCTTCAAATGTTTTCACCGGTTTGAAACGAGGTAAACTTTTCATTATTATTACAACAGAATGCACTAAATCATGTGCAAAACGCACTCCCTTTTATAACCAAATGACCGAGAGTGTATAAACACTGTAACCTCGAATTTCTCAAACACCCATTCCGAGGAACAGCGTTAAGGTCTGCACATTAAGGTCTACACCACAAGTTGCAGCAAGTGCCATTCTAAAAGCAATTTTCCCACACAGTCGCCCTGTTCGTCGTCTGCAACTGTGATTTCCGGTTTGAAAAATAGCGCTGGTGTCACGGGATATTTAAACGGAGCGTTGTTACAGTCGCCTGATTTCAACGGGTGTCGCCGAAATTGCAGGCTTGTTCCTCGGCGAATCGATCAATTTCCATTGGGGCGTGATCATCGACAGGTGTCAATTGCAAATGAATTTCGACGAGGAGCTTTTAGTCGAATTCCCTCTTGAATCGGCTGATAGCGATACCCTCGGATTAAGTCGATTCCCAGGAAAGTAATCGATGCTTGTCGGCGGTACGATATTTAGCGACCGCGGACGTAACAGCCGGCAACGAAAATAACTGAACGACATATTACGGTCAAGTGCGACCCATTTTCTACGCGGTCGGATGCAGCGGAGTTTTCACGCTCGGCATACCTACTAATTATTCTCAGAACGCATGCTATGGAGAACGTGTTATTTCGGTGCGCGACGCAATGTGGTGTGTTCGCGTTGCGACACCGGTCATCGTTGTGATCGTCGATTAAAGTACAATTTATATTTTCCGATGAGATTCGATTCAAAAATACACTACTGTGCAAAAGAATCTGACATTCTTGCAAAGAATGTTCTGACTGAAGCTTCACATGAAAAACGAATAGAGCCAGTACGAAAGTATTCCTTTTGTTACAATTAAACAGTCAATTCAATTAATTCAAACAACGTTTCCTTTTCTATTATGTTTCTCTTCATTTAATAATAATTTTATATATCACAGATCTGTTACAAACAAATCTGGAAACAGTTTTAAGCGAAGACCTCTTGCGTCGGTGGATTTGCGACTGGATAGTATAAATACGGTGATGTTCGGATATACATATGTCCAGGTGATATCCCTGCCGATAGTTGTAAACGTTCGCTTATCTGCTGCTCATTCTTACTGATACCGTCGAACCACAAATTCCTGAAAACTCACCTTTTACGGGCAACGGAGGACCCGGCCGGTGACGTGACCATATATCCGGACATGACTGTACTACATTGGTTTTGTCTGAAGCGAGCCGATCGCAACGTCCCGTGTCTGAGCGGATAATATAAATCGACCTTAAATCGTGGAAAAACGCGGTCGGATAAGCCGGTCGCTTTAAATCGTATCGGTCGGCACGAGATCCGGGTGGCCGCTGCGCCGCGCCGTCCTCCGGGGTTTTTCCTGCCGAAAATCTACCGCAATTTAGCCAGTGGGCGGTGTGTAACTGGACCGCAAGTACAGACCGCGGGCGCATCCCGGGTCAGAGATGCGGTTCGTAGCCGTAGTTGCATAAATATTATGCAAATATCCGGCGAGGCGGCGTTACACCGTGTTACGGACGACGCGGACGGCACGTTACGCTTTTACAGGCCACAGTGCGGTACGTTTCGCATCAGTCTGGCCGCGGCACCGCCGAGCAAAGTGTCGTTGCTTATATCCTCTGAGATATGCACGACTCGCGTGTTTCCCTTATCACTTGCCAAGATAACTTGCACTTTGCATACGCGGCATAATTCAACGGCGAACCTACTTCACCGATCCTTCTCCGCCGCACGCTCGGTCCTCTTCCTCCTTCTGTTCCTCCCCCAGCTCCTCCGTGGCCGCGTTCGCCTCCTGTCTGCCCTGCCCCTCTCCTCTTTGCCACAGAGCCACCGTTCGTATCTCGACGGCCCTAAAACCACCGAGCCCTATAGCCCGGGCGCTTACGCTTCTTACCTCATCTCCTTACCGTGGGGCCGAGCCCCCCTTGCGACCTCTTCCCTCAACGTCGTTTCCCGTCTACGTTTCTGCGCAGTTCGATCTCTGGTTGAACGCGCTCCGGGCTCGGAAACGAGTTGGGCTTAGGGAATGGGTAAGAAGGAGGATGCCAGGGGAATGGCCGTTGAAGGTTGGTATATCTGCATGCTCGCAGAGTACATATCAGCCAGCCAGCAGAGCCAGCAGAGCCAGCCTCGGTGCTCGAGAACGTTCCTTCCTACCCTTTCGCAGTTATCCACTCTCGCAGCTTCCCCTTTCGGCCGAGTCTCTTTTCAGCCGCGCGCGCACGGTGACTATCATAAAATTGGTAGGATCCTACATGCGAACCTCGCGTCCCGACGTCCTGAAACCTGGAACCTGGAACGCCTTCCGTTCCGGGCCTCTCCAATGGAATAACAAGCACAACGCGTTATCGTTACTGTAACGTTACACGTTTCTTCGCGGATTAACACCACCGGGACCCGGGACCGTTCGCGCGGAACTTATTGTTCGCGTCGTTACCGGCGTGTTCCCCTGTGTAAATGAAAATATCTAGGTCTCCGATAATATGAATATGAATAATATTTATGTTGGCTTCTACGGAAAACACGGATAAGTGCGCCGGCTCACGAACCCCTATCCGGACGCGAATATTTACTATTTCTGACGCACGTGGAGTGTTACATTGACGCGTTTAACACTACACCTACCACCACTAGTCGAAATCACCGCTTCCAGATCTTTTATATTACACTGATTCAGATAATAACAATATTCTGACAAGAAATTATTGTATAGATGTCTTTAGTAGAGCACGTATTACAATAGGAGCAGCACAAAGGCTAAATCAAATTAATCTTGTTATTTTTATAAGGGAGCATTTTCTAGTTATTTTTGAGGCTTGGTAGGTTTAGTGTTGAAGTAGCAACAATTTTAGCAATTTGATCGAGCAGCTCATGAAACAGGAAAGGTCACCAAACCTTTGTTCTTGCAGTTCCTCGCACTTGTCAAAATTTCTGATATTTTCAAAATAGTAAACACAGAAAAACAATCAAAATCTATTAGCTCAGCGTTTAAAATAAAGTTCCAATTTTCGGGTTCATGACAATCGGGAGTTACGAGAGTTTGATTAATATTTTAACGCCCTTCGCTTTATGCAATCTGAACTGTTCGGAAGGGACGTCGGAGTTTCATGTACCTTTGGAACTTTGTTACTGCAACGTTGCTCGAACGAAAGTTGCAGCCAGCTTCGGAATAATAAATAAAGATTCAATGAAACTCATCGTGTTTGCAGCACTAATACCACACGCCCTATTAAATTTAGGTCGTGTAAAGTATAACACGAATTAACGTTTCCGAAGGCGCGAACCAAAAAATTTACTACCACGATGCAATATTATGTCCAAGCAAAAAGTTCCTGGTTATTGGTTTTCTATTATCTGTACTTCGCAATTTGAGTAAATTGCATTAATCGAAATTGATGCAAGAAGATTTTAATATCAACCATTTCTCTCATATTAATTAATTTATTCTTCTAAAACGTATATGTCGATTTGAATATTTATTTCGAAGAACGAAGGGTATACAGGGTGTCTAAAAAATGTTGTACGTACTTCCTTGAAAGGGATGATTCCTGAGGTCATTTGAAATAACTTTTTCCTTTGCGAAAATACAATTTTTGTATGTAGAAAATGTACATACAATTTCGTACGTCCTGTAGACACATATGTATGTTCCTTTAGTCAACCGAGAGCGTAATTAAACTGAAACAAAACATTTCATATAATTAAATTCCAAGCATACATGTATTTATTTTACTATAATTAATTAAATGAAATATTTCAATTCTTTTCGTTGGATACTGATATGATAATTGTTCACATTATACCAATCTAAAAGAGGTTAAATATGTACTTCAACAATATGTGTCGATACATTGGAAACAAAATATTTCTCATAATTAAATTCCAAGCATATATACATTTATTTTGTTGCAATTTATTAAGATTAAATATACGTTCGAATTTTACCAATCTAAAAGTCTTTATAAACAATATTTCTTACATTCAATCATTCAATATTTCTGTTTTTTCAAAATTACTATAACATATTTAATTTACAGACCCGATTCAAATAAATCTTCAAAAAGATCCAAACTAGAATGAACACGTTGATTTTGTTTGACAATTAGCAAAGTTGCTTTATATTTCGTAATAAACGATCGAACCGTTGCGCCGAAAACATTTAAAAATGTATTATGTGTCGATATGTTGGAAACAATATATATTTCATATAAATTAAATTCCGAGCATATACGTATTTATTTTACTACAATTAATTAAATGAAATATTTGAATTCTTTTCGTTGAATATTGATACGTTAACTGTTCACATTATACCAATCTAAAAGGACAAATATGTACATTTCACCGCGATTAATTAAAATGAGAAATATTTGAATTCTTCTCGTTGAATATTGATATGTTAACTGTTCTCACTACGCTAATGTAGAAGATGAGATATGCACTTCAACAATATGTGCCGAAATCGTTTCACCTTCAATTTGCGGAACCCATGTTCGTGTTCGTTCACTTTCTCTGAACGTCCACCTATTCGTTGAAGCTCCACTTTCAGCGAAGCCTTTTCATGGCTGGTATAGGGACTATCTCGAAAATGCTGAATGTGAAGAAGATACGGGAGGAGTGATTTAGATATCCTCGGGGACAAGTTTCGCGAGAAAATTTATGCTATCGGATGGAAAATGGAGTAGTTTGAAATACGCCCATCTTCTCTGCGGCCGAGAAATATCGCCGCCATTTAATTATCGTAAATACGAAATAGCATTCTGTCGTTAGCGTCAACGACAGATCAAAATGATTTAAACAATACACGCTCTGTATGATCTCGGGAAAAAAAGCTATAAAAGGCTGGAAAAGTCGACGAACACGAACAGGCAATTTAGTGTTGCTATTGCGTAACGGAAAATTACGTAACTCGAAAATGATCGAAGTCAATAATCCTGCGGAATTGTTACAGTTGTTTCAATTTATCTGCGCGGGGTTACACAAGCGTACGAAGCGGCCGGCGATCGAACGCGAAAAGTCGAAGTGATATATTTGGAAAACACGAATTTTACGCGGTAACTCGCGAGACAGTCGGCGCGCTCTCGCAAAACCCATGAAATTTTTTTCACGATTAAACCAATTTACCTTGACAAATATAAATGATAGAACGGTTGCTCGGTAGAAGTTTACGAGAGAACGTAGAGCGGAAAGTTACTGCCGTAACAGATTTCGATACCGTACACTCGTCGAAAAACCGCCGTAGTTTCGGAAGGCAACATATTACGGGCGGCGATGTTGGCTAATAAAAAAAAACTATGAATTAATCTTACCGCGGAGGGGTCAACTTTTGTTTTGTATGTCCGGTGTCCGTTCGGTTAATTAATGTTCCAGACCGCTGACCAGTTTTCGACGTACATCGCGCGTCCAAAGTTCGGCTACCGCGACTTGTTTCGAATTTCGGGAGGCAATTTAAAACGTGCTTTGCAATATTCAGCTTGACCCCTAATTTCATTTCAAGAAGACCTTTACGATTCTTTGAGTTCGTTGTTCTCTTACGAGGGAAGGACCCAAGTGTCCGACTTCGATTTTGATAATTTTTTGTCAGACGATGGTATATGGATGTCTGATTGTGTCTGCAAAATATTAGCTGTAGTTACTCAATAAAAAAATCTCGACATCATGAACACATCATGGATGCTTGTTTATTAAAATCTAATAAAATTGGTGAAAGTTTTTATTTTATTATATCTTCCATATCATGTAAGGTACTTCCGCGGAGAAACGATGAGAAAATTTAGCATGAACAGCATGATCGCAATGATGATAGGACGACAGAGAAAGTGAGTCCGTATAAAATTGAACTGTAGAATATTATCTTACTAGTCGAACTTGACGAAACAATTTTTTCTTAGAAAACGAAGAACGTAACGTGCTTGCAAAATTAAGTCTACGGCACTTTGAATTCGTTTTTGCATAAAACATTTGCTTCCACGATCACCTTCGTAACTAGCTTGCCCGTATAAACAATATTTAGCATACTACGTTCCCGTCATTAGCTTTGCCCAATTAGAGGAATGTTTATAACGTTTTTGGTCGTGCAACGTGCACACAGGTCTCGCGCTCCCTTCGAGTGATATAGTGTAGAAGTTAATGACGCGAATGTTAATATCTCAATACTAAATTAGAGAAGAAGGGGTGGCTCGCGCAGCTTCGCAATTACTAAAAGCTAGAAAGAGGAAGTATCAATTTACGTAAGAAGCTAAGTGGTTCTATCTTCTTCAGAGGGAATGGTTATAAGTTCGCAAAAGTTCATTCGGAAGAAGATTTGGCGGAAAAACAGGGGAAATTGTTTTCATTCGCCGGCGATGTCGCGGAACACTGGGAAACTTAAATTGTTTTTGCGAATAACGTAATTTTATTTATACCGTTTCTCTATTAGCCGCGATATTGTTTGCATCGTGAGTTTATCATTTTAGATGATATGAACGTTGTAAAGAGCGTCTCATAATGACCTGACGTTTTAATTTATTAATAAAACGTATTATACAGCGGGCGGAATTCGGCTTAGGGTTGGTCCGTGTTTTTCGTTAATAACTTGTTAACAAAGCCGCGGAGAACGTTTTCGCAAAGGAAAAACTTATTGTAAATCATTTTGAGGAATCGCCTCTTTCAAGGAAGTACATTTTTGGTACACCCTGTACATATAAATAAATCAAGTCTACGTAAGTAGACGTCGCTTAAGAAACCTTCGAGATGCTCGCCTTAGTGGCTTCCTCTCTAAAGCCATTTCGATTTACTTTTTGTGAATGGAAGTATCTGAAAACAAGATTATAAGGTCGTCTGTTTAGTATGGGATTGAGAGAAAATTAGAAACTTGATAAATTAATCGGTTTCATTGACTAATTCTACGAAATTCAAGTCTTTGTGACAGTATGGGACATGTGCGATTAGATAGAACTGTTGAAAGAACAAAACCATGAAATAATAAAGTTAACTAAAGCTAAGAAAAGCTCTGGGATCGAACCAGAGTTGGGCAAAAATTTTATTTAAATCAAATTTTTGCCCATCTCTGGATTGAATTAAGTAAGAATGCGGTTTTCTACATTCGAAGTATAATAATTTTTAATATATTGACTACTTAACAATATCTAAATGTGTTGGCCAGCATGTAAATAAAAAAACTGGTGAAGAATATTATTGAGTGAGATTTGTTAGGAATTTTCACATTTCCAAAAAAATACGAAACCGTTGCCTCGTGCACTAAATACCAAAATATTTTTTACTGGACCAGCGGTGATTAGGTTGTGAATCTTCCTGCAAGATAAATGTTTTCTGCATCGATTGCGATCGCAAGGGTCTTTCTTTTTGTTGAGGAGTTGAAAATTCTGTCGATCGTTCTTCTGTTTAAAATTACTCACACCCAGTTTTGTCATAAACGCATAAGATTCTCCGCCTAGTGACGCCGAACATCGAAGAAACATCGGGAACAACATAAACGTTTTGGTCTACCGAGGAACTCGTACTTGTTCGATTTGCTTCGTCCTCATTTAAATATTCACTGTTTCGTCGACCTTGTATCGAGTATACGAGGAGCGGGCAATCGACGAGAGAATCTGATTCAAAAATTTGCAAACGAGAGAACGGATGCAAATTTCCTAATTAAAGTTTTAGCAACGGGATCGGAGTATCGATGGGATCGTGCGATATTAGGAGCCTCCTCCGGGCAACATTTCGCGCAAGTTGTTCTTTTTTTGCGATCCACGGATAAGCCCGGTATTCGGATGCGGATGCAACTTTCGTCCAAGAAAGTTTTGCAACAACGACAGATGTAACTGGAGTTCGGCTATCGAATAGCCGGCATATTTACGACGGTTTAATGTAAATTGAATGGAACCTAAGCAAGGAAGTCGAACAGCAAGTCCGATAGTTTACTTAACTGCAATGCATTGCGATAAAGTACAACTAGGTCCTCGCTAAGACAACATATTTGCATTTGTCGATACGTGTTACGGTGTACGTTTTCAAAGGAGCAATTCACGACAAAGGAAATAGGATGAGCATGGCTGAATGGAGCGACTATACTGTTGAAAATATTCGAAACCCGGGGATCGACGCTTTACAGTTTGCAACTTATGCTTCGGCAAAGTAGACATTCTAGTAATCCAAACAGAGAGAGAGAGAGAGAGAGGGAGTCAGACATTTTCTGTGAATATCGAATTATATGAGTTATCACCACGTTATTTTAGTTATTTCTCTATGGAGAATATCTCCTGGAACACTAGAACAATGATATCGATACAATGAGATCTGTGACTCTAGCAGATAAAGTAATAAAATTACTTGAATGTGTAAAAGTTCGAATGAAACAGAAATGATTTGAACACGTCTACTTTGAAATAAGTATGTCAGTAAACTTAATTATCATTTGTGTATTATCGACATTCTCGTATTTGTGTTTAATATAAACGCATTGTTATATAATTTTAATTAGTCTCGGCAATAATCGTTTATGTACTCTACGATATAAACTGCATCGACGTTCTCATTTAGAATGTTTTGTTATATAACAATGACATACATGTCCATTGCAAACACATATCATGGCTCTCTTTTTTAAATATCCAAATGATAAAATAAATTTTCTAAGCCATGAAAACAGTAATAGCTGTATTGGTTGTTACGTTTGAGTTTCTTTAAATGGAGATGTGTTATTCAGAGCATAATAATGGGTGGGTGTAATATTAAACAATAGAAAGATGACAAGAATTTAAGAGTGGAAACGTCTTGCAGTTGATCTATACGATTTTTATCTTGTATAAAGAAGTACTGTAACTATTTGAAAACATTCAACGATCAATTTCACGAACATTCGAAACCCCTAAAGATCTCGTACATTCGAATAGTTGCAATAATTAAAAGCAATCGAATAACTTTCTAGCTCGTTTGGTACTAAAACAGCCTTCGGGAGTCTCTGTTCGCGCCAGTGATTAAATTACGTAGTGACACGGTCACAGAAGGAACGGAAACGATACCGTAATGATTCTCTTTGGCCTTTAACGTCGTTGGACGAAGCGTCATCGGAGTAAAACCGAATGCCAGCCATTCCTGCGAAATTCAAAGGCAACTAGCTGCGGATAAACGGCACGCGCTGGGACAGGCTAGAAGACGAAGCGCCGCGCGTCGCGTTGGCCCGTGTTCGGCCCGTGGAGTGAATATGTATATCCAGAAGTCGTCGGTATGTACGGGACCGCCGTACAACATTCCAGCAGACACGGTTTCATGAATGGGAGGGCTCGTAAAAAGCAACGGGTGGGTCAACTCGTACCAGTTGACTCCGATAATTGCGAGGACCGAGCCGGAGATCAGAGGGCAAAACGAGTCTACATTAGCCTGTTAGCCTATTAGTCCGAGTCAGTGCGCCCACTGCGCTCCAACACATGGCACACCCGCACCCGCGATTCGAGTCGAGTCGACTCACTTGTCTCAATTCAACACGGCTCAAACCGAACCGACACGACGCGACTCTCCACTATACTCGAGTTCGTCACCGGACCCTAGCAACACCGTTATAGCTATAATGTGGCCGAGCGTAAGCGCCGTTCAAAGGTAGCAACTACAGACAACACTAACGTCTCCATGTAATGTGGAAACTTCGGGAGAAGGCACTAATCGTGTACAAACAGCATTACTAGCGTTGAACGGAAGAAGAGGATACTATTCAGCCGTCTCTCCGACTATCTAACTACGTTAGATTTCGTGCAGTTTTTATTGCAATGTGTGCTTGGATAAAGAAATTTATCGAATCAATTTCCATGCGAGCAACGTGATAATTTCAATAATTACAAAATTAAAAATGTAAGACCGGTCATTTGACTGGCAATGAAACAAGTGAATGATCGATTAACATACGATTATGCATTTCAATTTACTATAAAACGCTATAAAAAATGCTTGTAATATTTAAAATATAATTTGTCCTTGTGCTTTTCGTCGTCTTTGCTCGGAATATCTTTTCTTCCAGATGGCCAACTGGTGTACAGGATTCCTATAAATCGAATTAACTATATCAAAAATCTCAAAAATGTTATAAATTGTAATATCGTTGGTTAAATGTTATAACTAAGTAATGTACAATTCCTTAGTTTTAGAGAAATTGATGAAACAGTATTTCAAGGTTTTAAGATTATGGTAGGAAGACCGTTATTTTAAACATAATCCCAATATCTGCTTATATTTCTTTATTTTAAGTGGAACAATACACACTTTATCTCAGTCGCATCGTTACTAATCCAATTTTCCGAACGATCGTTCGCAGTCTCGTTTCGGCATCGTACGCACGCGGTTTTCTCCCTTTTCGTAGTTTTCCGAATCTTCCGTCCGCGACTATAGTCGCGAACACCTCGCACGACTAGCATTTCACGGCTACTATTTCACTTGTTCCCTCTCGCGTCTCGCCTCTCGCCTCCTTCTCATTTTCTCTGGTATTCCACACAGTTGCTCGTGGATATGCCATGGCACACACGGCTGGAACGTAAGAGTAATGGGTCGGGGCATTAGAGGAGTCCGAGGAGAAAGGAGAGAACAAGAATGCGCAGCACGCTCAGCTGTAATCACTAACGCACTACTCGCTTCCTTCCCCTCCTCTCGCCTCCATCGCGATTCCTCTTTCACCGGATCTTCGTCTATCGCTCGGTGCTTCCAGTCTGGATCCAATCTCCGATCGCGAATGTGCGTAATTGCGCGGCATCCACTGATACGCATTTACTAGCCCTCTTCGAGACACGCTCCGAGTGACCAGATCATTCTCGTTGCTCGTCGGAGCCATTTTATGCGGTACACGCGCAGACCGCGCTGTAAACAGGCTCGCGAAAAATTTGAATCGGAATTGCAAAATCAATGCAAATTTGATGGTGGACCGAACCTGATTTCGCACATTAAATATAACATTCTCAGTCCACTCCACAAGATGGTGAACCGTTAGAGTACAGCTTAGGGTATGTGAGCACCATGTGCTGCGACTTTGCTGCTCACAACCGGTTGGGATATAGCTCGGCCTAGCAAAACTGGTGGTTATTCAGGTTAAGATTTACAAAGGACTCACACTGAATCGGTTTTGTCATAGAACAGCTTCCTGATCGCCTAACTGCGCTATCCTAAATACCTGGAAGCTATTTGTTACATTCTAAATCTAGTAAATCTAATTAGCAGTTTAGTTTCGATTAGCAACAAGATAATGTCAGCCGATATTGTTCTATTAGTCTTTCTTCAATTTTCTTTTACTTATACACGATATTGATAATTACCAGTCGGTAATAAAGTTGGTTATTTAGACGTCAAGGCTATAACTGCAGATTTTATGCATTTAATGTTTTTACGTAAACTTTACCAATGAATTTCATACTTTTGTATTATTTCTAGCTTAGCCTAACCCTTTATGTAGCCAACCGGGTACCCATTTACTGCATTTCATTCAACAATTTGTTAATGTTCCACTAAAAATATTACAAAATTTCTCTGAATGTCCATTCTTTGCTCGCAAACATGTTAAATACAAAACGTTTTAAATAATCTTATACATTTTGGTTGGCCGCATAAGCGTTAATATATTATTAATGAAACAAATTAATGTCTGTGTAGTTCCAATATGTTGAAATGAATGCATTTATGCGAAATAAATGAGTAGGTGTAATTTAAAATAGCAAAAATATTTGAAAAATTTAAACATTCTATTATATTATTCTCAACCTACTAAACAAAATAAGGAAAAGAAAATAAATTTCTATTTCACTCCAGTTTGTTGCGATTCAGGTAAGAAATGTTTATTTTGCATAAAGATGTGCAGTCTAGTTACAACCGTTATGAATGAACGATCGAGAAAGATGAAAATTTTAGCCTAATACAAAATGAACGATCTTTGTGTTAGTCTAGTTACGTGGAGGAAAAATGTTTCTTCCGGGTCAGCCGAAACTTGTTAGTTAACGGATCCTTCCGAAACTTGTGCTCCGAAGTTTCGGCAGACTCGGCGTCTTCTTAACCGATATTCGCCGCGATCCAAGTTTGCGGATGGTGAACCAATACAGCGCAATATCAACAGGATAGAACGGTTAAAGACGAGAATATTTTTGGGTTTGCCAAAGTCTATTGGCTTAACGAGTTGCTTATTTCGTGTACGGTGAACTAACCTGGGAGCAAATTATTACTGCCAGGAGCAGGTAGCATTCTGTAGCGGCGCACAACCAACGTGAATGCACAAAACCACGCATCTCGGAGCAATAGTCCCCCGTAATAGACTATACGTATACTAATAATTGGCAGCGGTTGTCGTTGTTAGGAACACTATGTTCTTCTCCCCACTACTAACTACCACTTGTTCTTAACGGTGCTATTGACTTTGCCTCAATGCAAGAGCGCTCTCCTACAGACCTGGAAGCAGCGGGTTAACCTGCCGTGTCCTCGCTAGCACACTCATTCCCAAGTTAGTTAATACCGGCCAGCCGGATGAATTAGAGTTCACTATGTGCTGGCCAATGCAAATAGTAGATTTCGATCGGTTGGTAATATGTTAATAGCTACTAGACAAATATCTGTTTGTATATAATTTGCATGCAATAATGAAAGTACCCCATTTAAACCGATATAATTCATTATCGAAATACCTCCCGAATCAATACAAGATTAACGTGTTGGGTGCTGAGCCAACGCTATAAAGAAGCAAAGTAATTCAGTTAATGAATCCGTGACTGCCCGTGTAATCCTTTTTAGAAATTCGATTAACGGATAATCGTATCATCTACACATGACGGATGTGGTAGTGAACGAGTCAAAATTAATTAATATACTATGCTTGCTATGTTTCCACACGCAACGCCACAGGTATGAAGCGCAAGTTCTACAAAGGATTTAGTACATTTTGTAAAACTATAATGGAAAAACAGAAAGAAATGAAAATCAATACTTTGAAAAAATGTTATCTAAAAAATTTATAAAGAACACCTAAAAAAATATATATATATATTAAATACATAATGTGCCAACAAACAAATATATTCCATGTTCTGAAGTTTAAGGTCGTCCGCCCTGCGCGTGTGTTTGTTCACTAAAATCGTGATTTTTTCATGGTCTGTATGCCTGGGTGGTTGCAGTCACGATTTTGGTGTCTGGAAAGGCGAGGGGTAATAGGATGAAATATAGCGTGCCGCTGGTACGTGTGCTTACCCGCATCGGAGCAGGAACTTTGATTCTTCGTGTATTATTGAAACCCAGGGACGTCGGTAAACACATGGGAACGGGTTAATGGTGGAGAAGGCGGAGACCCGTAATTGAACTGGCGCGAGACACTGGCACGCTACGGTCGCGCAAAGTAGAAACGTTGTCATTTCCGAATTCGATTCGCTTTCGAAACGTCAGAAGCCTGGTCTTGTCGGTAGTTCGAACACGCTGGATCGGAAAACGGGCAGGGCCGGTGCGGCGCAGCGCGGCTGTTTCACGGTAAGGATCTAGAAATCGAGCATCGGTGAGATTCTAACTATGTTATCGATCTAGCGGCGCGGCAGCCACCTTTACTTGGAGGGTTAAAGCGACCGAGTACCCGTCTCTGTGTCCCCTCGTGCCGCCATCCTAACTTAACCTATCGAGATTATTAAACGGAGCTTTGGCAAGATCGGCCCAGTCGAACCACCAATTTTGGCTGGAGCCACTTTCATCCCACTGTACCCGGCTGGGTCTCTGCCTTTGCCTCTGTTACCCGTGACTGCCTCCTATTGGACTTTGTTGGACCAGCGACGTATGAATGCCTCATGGGTATACCCATGTCCGTGCATGCATGACCGTATCTTCTGTCGAGCCCCACAGGCCAGACCGTTATACAGTCTTGTGTATCAAACAAATAAATTGACATTTGCGCTAGTTGATATTTCCTGGGTGTCTCGCGTCCGACCACATACGCTCAATCGAGTGCATACCAGGTGGACGAGTTCGATCCACCTTGCGCATGTCGGGAGCCCAGCATCAATATCAAACAGCTACGAATTTACGGTACACACTGCAACGAAGACTTCAGAAATTGGAATACGATACTTCCGCGACGTTAAAAATCTTTCATACAATGGTCTCCAATCTGCTAAGGCGATTGTACACTCGTCACTCAGATTAATTTTTAACTCTCTTAAAAAAAAAAAAATACTATGAATAAATATCTGAACTTTTTCTTTGAATTTTGATTTAAAGCTTTCGTTCCAACCTAATACATTTTTGGGACACCCTGTACAGTGTAAATTTATTAAACTTGTACGAGCCTTATTCGCTTCTTCTTTTCTGTATCGTTTCTTCTTCACATCTCGTTTGAAACTATATCGACATCTTTATCTAGAAAAGGTGTTGCGTTCATTTTATCTCATTTTAGTATTAATAGTATTTTTTATATCGGTTTTCAATATTTCTAAACACTTTCGGTTTATTTTTACAGAGCACTCTATTGAAAGTAAGTCCATTTTTCTTTTCTTTATTTCGTTCGTGCATTTGTTGCTAACGTTGTTTTTTCAAGCATGTATGCTCGCTTCACCGCGAGAATGTGTTTCGTAATTGCGCGCTGAATTACAAACCTCATTACTATTAATGTTCTTCATGTTCGTTATATCATTAACTTTTTAACATGTTGAAATTGTGTTTTATGAGCTAATATTTACAGTTTCGGTCTACCATGACAGCTCTATACATTTATCTTGCAAAGTTTGATTAATTAGTAAACTGTAGCTGCACTGCTATGCGTAAATATTTGCAGAATCAAGTGATAGCAAAATACTTTCGCGAATGAATTATATAATCTTAATTCCTAAAATACAGGTACAATGTTTTCAATTGGACATCGTTAATTAAGAGCTACGAAAGATTGAACGATCACTTTTTAGTTTCAAATAGCCTGGCAATTATTTCATTGTTGTAATATTGAGGCCTTGTATGTTATTGGTATACTATCCACATGCGTGAGATTAACGAATAAATGCTTTCTGTTTATTAATTCATATTTTCTTGGTTCTTCAGTTTCATTCAGTGTATTTGCTTTTCATATTTAGTTTGAATATAATTTATATCAGCCATGGTTCATATATACATAATTAATATAAATATGCAGGAGAAACGTGCTTAATAAAAAGTTTCATCAATTCTGTTCACCTTTGATCAGTTGCTAGTTTGACGATCGATAAATGATTCATAACTAGACTGCGGATCTTCATGCAACATAAAAAATGTTCGCATGGATTGCAAGACACAGGAGCCAAATAGAAATTTCTTTCTTCTTTTAATCGTCTTAATAAGATGAAATTAATACACAGATGTCCTTAAATTTTCCTAATTCGTTCACTGCTTTAAATCGTACGTGCCGCAGTCTATTCATAACCCTTTACCTTCGAATGACGTTGCAGAGACGTCATGTATTGCGGACGCGAAACATTTTCAGCATTTCATCATAGACTAACATACCTAATAGCAACATAACTATATTAATCTTAAAATTTTATTACATTTTACAAGACTTATAACATATTAATTTTAAAATGCTTTAAAGCAACACAAATTATTTTCTATCGCTGCGTATTTGGAGCGCCATACGAAAAGGAATTGTAATCTGGAACCTTGGAATTAAATTGTAAGGGGCTAATAGAAAAATGATGATAGAAGAAGAAAGCATTTAATTGAGTCAACGTAGTTGTCTAAAACATGCTGCATCACTGACACCCACATTGTACGTAGCCAAAGTGTCCGCAAGTGTGTTTTACAAATCGTCTTCATGCGTCACTGTCCGGAAGTTAGCCGATGACACCAGCACCAATCGAGACAAAAACATAGCGTCTTGCACAGTACACTCCGCTTCATCGCTACACGTTTACAATTTCCCACTGATCAACTACGAATCCTTGTTTAACGCTGGTTGGTGTGGTGGAACCGGCTCGAACACTTCCGGGCATTCAGAATGTAAATCATTGTCTGTTACCATCGTGTGTAAAGCATTTAACAAATCGAGACCTCGGCGAGGGATGAAAGGACATCGGGACGACACTGTGAGTACCCCGCAGAATTTGCATTATTTAACTATTCGTCGCACAGTCGCGCTCGGGATAGATAGTCCCGTACATAGCTAGGTGGATGGAGTCATTCCGATGAGACAGAAAATCAAATGGCCTCCATTAGAGGGTTCCTCTCTTTTTCCATGAACTCTTTCTTACGGAGCTCGCCCGGACTCTTGCAGGTTCTTCCTTGAAAAAGGACGAGGCGAGGGATGGAGAAGATGTTCTCAGGATCCGCGGTAGCATTCGTCTGGCTCCGTATTACCAAACGAACCCCGCGAGAATGCAGGCTGAGGTCTGAGCCGTGGGCATAACCGAACCGTGCTGATCCGCGCGGAGTTACGAGCGTTGTCGCGTCGCACCGCTCCTCGCCGCGCCGCGCCGCGCCGCGCCGGGCGGCTGCAGTTTTTTCGAAAGCAAGATCGAGTATGGCCATCCGAGTCACACGAGGACGGCTAAATTAGTTCCATTTCACGGCAACTTCCTCCCGTGTGTATCTCGGACCGTCGTCGGGGGCCGGATAAACTTTTCGAAGATGTTTCCGGGAATGTCGTTACATTCGTCACCGGCGCCCAGGCCGGCTCCGGGAAAAAGTCGGAGCGGCCCCATGAGTTACGATCCGCTACGATCCCGACTCGATGTGAGATATGAAGTAATTAAGGTCAGAATCGAATTTACACCGACTTCGCGAACGCCTAGCTTCCCGATCCCTGCGCTCTCGCTAAGCCCGTCGAAAGTCGAGCACAGATTTTCATCCAGAGTTTTATCACCGGAGAGTGCATTTGGCAACGCGCCACTGATATTACACGCGGCGCGGCGCGGCGTAGCGATCCCCACGCTGACTTCGACACCGAGATGTATCGGGTCCCCGAGTAATTAGGCTTCCAGGGTTTTCGGAGCTGCCGATGGCTCCAGGCGTTTCGCCGACAACCACTTCTACACCCTTTTAATGCGCGCCAATTTTTCATTTATCATTTCACACGCGAACAGAGTCGCCTAATGAGGGAGCACGAGTCTAGGGCACAAGTTACCCTCTCTCTCTGCCTGTACCGGAATAGTCACGTGACATTGTGACACATGCACGAACTTAGAGCATCTATCTGTTGCTGTAAGGAATGTCACATAATTGTACTTTCCAGATATTGCCGTTTAAAGTTCTGATCAATTCGTACAATTATCCTTGACGAGTGCTAACCATAAACTCTCCCTTTCATCAATTTAGTAACGTGAAGTAACATTGTTTTACTTATGAAGTACGAGAAACATAATACGAAAAACGGAACACATAAAGATCCGGGGAACGCTCTCCTTGTTGAAACAAGGATAACTCCCTTTCAACAATTTAGTGACATGCAGTAAAATTGTTTTGGTTATGAAGCATGAGAAACATAATACAAAAAAAGGAACACGTAAAGGAAGAAACAAGAAACACGTTATGAAAAACAGGAACATTATATTTTTAAACAAAAATATAATTTGCTTTGGAAGTTTTTAGCAGGTATATTTTGCTGTTTTATCAACCTGCGTCACTATGTAGGATTTCTGCTTAAAACATTTGAGTGTGCATTAAGTTTCTCGCATTGTAAGTCAATCGATGCATCAGCACATACAATTTGTTTTTTTTTTTTTTAATAATTTAATTTTGTAAATAACTACATTATAGTAAAAGTTACACCCGTTGGACAGTAGATGTCGTATTGATGTTCATCAAAGGCCATCAGTCGTATTTCGTACACTGGGCGCGCGTATCGAAATGTGAAGAAATTCTTGAGGAAAAAAGGGGCTCGGATCTCGTTGGAGTCGAGAATTTATGAAGCATTATCGTATTTCCGTCGTCCGTAACGGAACCCGAGAAGTCCCGGGAGTTTCGTTAGTTCTATTCGTAATAGCAGTCGGCGCTTTGCTGACTGTGTAAGGGAGTTTCGAATGGGCACAAGCCGAGCCAGCATGATCGACTGAATTGTACGGGTTTTCGTTATGCCGTGCGGGGACGGGCCTTATGAGCAATTTCACGAGGATGTCGGCTGGCCGCGAAGACATTTAATTCACGGTGAACTCGTAGAAAGCTCGCAGAAAGCTCACAGTCGCGCGACACACGAAGCGGTGCAGAGCGAATCCGCAGCAACGAGCGGAGCCACGCGGACTCGCAGCTTTCGCACGTATAAAGCCGTTTAAATTTATAGGCATTACCGTGTTCGGCTTCCGTCCTAAAACCCCCTCCCATCGCATAACAGTGTATGGCGACGGGCTTTAGGTGTTACAATGGGGCCGCTATTAAACCCTAGTCACGGTTCCGACTAAAATGTCGGCTGACCGATGTTAAACGCGAACTGAATAAAAATTTCCCGGCCACTGTGTGACCGTCTTTCTTGTCCACCCGCCAATTCTTCTTCGATTCGGATCTCCTTTTTTTCTTCGTTTATTTCTCGCGCTTCCTCTCCTCCAGACAACCAACCCCCGGCTTCTCAACCCTCTCCGTTCACCTCTGCTCGACCCCCTTTGGTTCACCGTTCCACTACATCCACTTCTCGTCGTTTTGTCCGTGTACAGTACGTCTCGTATTATAGCGCGACAGCCGGAAAAGACGCTGATGGTACTTTCCGGTTAATTGAAACTTGAGCCGGCAATATTTCCGGCATCGACGTATAGTCGACGGAAAAAATCGAGTGACTTACTTGAAATCCACTCCGACAGTCTCCCGAACGATATTCTCGTTCGATACATGGCTATCGATCATGCTTTCCCTTCTATTAATCGCATTACCGCATTGTTCCATTCCGTGCTCCGCTAAACAAAAAAAAAAAAAGGAAGTAACGATTACGCCGCGGCCTCTGCGAGAGCGGTCTTTCTATGTACTACGAATGAAACGCGAAATTCTTTTAATATACAGAACGAACATGGAAAGTATTCGCTTAATTAGTGCTTTATCTCAATTACGTTGGAAAAGATAGAGAACTTTATTCTCCATGAATTGTTGTTATTCGTTTCGTATGGTATTCTCAGTATGCGAGACACGAACTCATTAAGTTGGTCTGATAGTAAGCTAGTTGACAGTATCGAAACTTAAACAGCAAATCCTGCGTAATGCCATAAGCATTAACAAGAACAGCGTCAAATTACTTCGTAGTTTAATAACATTGAATTTATTAGCTCGGAAATTCTGAAATCCCGGAGCTATTAATAGCTAATATCACGTTCGCAGATCAAGAGGGGCTTTACATTACTCGTCTTATATTAGTTTAATATAGCATGCTGTGAAATTGTTTCGAAGCATCGATCTGCCAAATATTCCCGCGGAACCGTTCACATAAGACGGCTGCTTCGTTTGGGGAAATATGGTTGTTTAGATAACGTTATCGGAATGGTAGGCCCGATGTGGTACGTAGAAGAATTTGTCAAAAATACAGCGTCACATTTTGCATATAAAACTTTATTTTAAAAGAAATATAGTACAATCAATATAATAGCAAGTGGGAGAAGCATTCTTCATTAGGCACATCTTACATTTAACATTTATTTAGAACATTTAGAGCAGGGATGGACAGGGTAGGGCCCCCTCAAACGCCTGCTTCTCCCGCTACAATTTTAATGCCACAATAATATTACTCCCTCATATAATCTTGAATCATAAAAAGTTTCATAATAATTCAATACTACTAAATTTCCTATAAAATTAATTAATAATTTAGTAGTAGTCTAAATAAAAAAATCTCACAGAGAAAATTATATGGTTTCGCTCAAAAGAATTGAGACAACCTTGAAGTTTCTCAATCCAAATAATAAATAATCTTTTATTTGCAAATGAGAAATAATAAATAGATCACTTTTGGAATTGTTTAAATTACTTTTATGTAAATAAATAGTTTAGTTATTATTTCTAATTGAAATCACACGTTTATTTATTATTTAAAATGAAGTTTGCCCAACGCTAATTTCACTCCAGTTTGTTGCAATTTAGGTAGAAAATTTGTATTTTGCATAAAGATCCGCTGTCTAGCTATTGTCCCCACTTAGGATTTTTAATGACGAGCAACTGTGCATTTTGCAAATCATCTTTCACCTGCAAACTTTTCACTTTACTACTCGTAAACATGATTTCGGAATCGGTCAGACAAGGACTTTCGCTGGTATTGTCGCATTATCTAAGGTATTAAAAACTTCACCGGTTACTCCGTTATCATCATTTATGTCTATCAAAGAAATGCCCCATTTAGGATTGTCTAGCTATTATCGTTGACGCAGAAGACCCCGCGCATTAGCGGCGAAAAATTCCAGTCTCCGTTTGTGCAATAGCGGGATTCCGCGTTCGGTGAAGTCATAAAATGTCCGCCACGAAATGTACAGAAGAGAACGGTTGTTCAGCTAGATTCCCAGACGAGGTTAATTTTCGAATTGTATTGCGCGTTGAACGTTCGAATGGATTTGCGAACGAACAAGATGAAGGTGCGGGGACGGAGCGGACGAGGATCGGCCGCAATCCTTTTACGACTTTAGGCGCGAAATGAAAATTCTTGGAGGAGTTCGCACGACTTGCACGCTAGTTTTCCACGTGCACGTGATAGGCGGCAATATCCGGCGAAGAATTTCGCAGTGGTTTGATTGCCGCTGCGACGGAACGCCGCGCGTCGCGTCGTTTTCATTTAATGGATATTGATGCTGCTATCTCGTCTCCTTTTTGCCCATTGTGCGCCGCTTCGGCGACCGCTTCTCATCTCTCGGTCATCAGCGATCTATGGCAAATTGAAACGCGAAACCTCGCTTCGTATTCTGACAAGTTCGTTCGGTTTGTTTCATCGTTCCGCGACGTCCCCGGATTTTTTACGCGCTTCATTAATGCATCCTCCGATGCTATATTTCACGCGCGCAATTTACCCTCTACTCGGTGACCGATATCGAGATGCGTCGTTACTGTCGAACCTCGTTTCAGCACCGACACACAGTAGGCTAAAATAGGTGGAGTTTATTAAACAATGTCATCCGGTACGTTGAAATTAGGTCTTTCCGTAAGCTAATATTTGAAATAGACTGAACAGGTCGCAGACTTATATTTGGTCTCCTCGTTAAATAAATAACAGTCAAGTGCAAGTCTCTTGAAGTAACTAATCTGAGTTTCTTGCCAATTAAGAATGGATTCTTCGAGTAGTTATTAGCTTATTGCGTATGATACAGATATTCTTAAATTATTTTAATCTTTCCATTATATTAAATTTACGCCGTTTTATTGTAAATACATGAAATCCGCAGTTGATTTGTTACATTTGAGAAAATATGCATAATAAATGCTGTTTAGATTTCACACTGTTCCAAATGCTTCTGACTAAGCATGGACATAAAGATAACTTAATGAGTATTGTTCATTTAAAAAAGATAACTGTGTTACAATTGTATTAACAATGTTGAAATAATTTGATTGCATCTGTAGTACAGGATTGAATAATTACAAACTTTCTAGATGAGAGGAACCACCTTTTCGAAGGGACAATGGGTCAAAATTGAATGGTTTTCTTCAAAATTGACGTTAAAGTTCAAATAACAGCTTACTGGATTAACAATTGGAGTTCAGAATTGATCTACTGTATTATGATATGTTGTTCTGTTGTAATGAAATTCTGAATCAAGCAACTTTATGTGCTATTTGAACTTTAACGTCAATTTTCAGAGAACGGTTCATTTTTGACATTTGTTGAAGTTTGTTCCTCTCAATGAGCCTGTCAATTTAATTTTGCACAAAACTTTTTTAACAGATCTTCGTCGATCCTAAGGTGTAGAATAACACTGTAACATTACACGCTGTACATTATATCAAATGATTGCATAATTTCGTGCCTGATTTGAAAATAAAATTCGCTGGTTAAATTCTTAAAAATACAGCTTTATTAATCAATTAAGTAACCATTCCTTTCTACCATTGTTAGAAAAGATATTATTATATTTTTTTGCTGTAATTGTTGTTACAGTTTGCGACATCTACGAAAATCGGGCGCGAATTAATGCAATCATTCGATAGATCTTTATTTTTCTAGTACAGACATACCGTAAAAAGAAAGACAGACTAAATTTGACACAACGGAAAAAGCATTTACTGAAAAATATATTAGCTTGTATACTCGCGAAGGGAAGGGTGTGCCAATAACAATTACTCTCGTCACTCCGAATATGACCTCCCAATCGATAATTCTTCAAACTTGCTCCGCTACTGGATGCGGTATTCACTAGAAGACTCCGAGAATCGATACCCAATCATTCAACGTTTGAACTTCGCTTGGAAACCGAATCTAATTTTTCCCGTTGACAACGATTTACTTTAACAAATAGAGAAACCCATGAAACTCGCGGAAAGGTTCGTACGAAGTGATTGCCGGAGCGAACGCAAACCGGCACAGCATCAACTGACTCCGTGTGCATAATTAAATTGAATTCGTTTTTCCGGCTTCCTGTTCTATTTAGCCAGTTTTTCAATCGCATAGTGGAAATCGAAATACTTTTGAAAAGTTGAAATTTGTTGGACAGTGTAATTAGACAGCCGATTCTTATGCATCACTGTATAAAAATCTAAAAATATTGTTGTTTTCAACGTAAAAACACCATTAAAGCGTGAAATGAATTTTTCTTTAACCACTGCTTCCCACAGTCAGATTATTTTTATTTTGCATGAAAGAGTTGATATCATGGATGTATAAAAGCAAACGTGCTTAGTGACTGATAAATATCTGATGAAAGCTGATGTTTCCTGGTTATGGTAAGCTCCACGCTTAGAAAATGAGACCTGTAACTCATATGGTTTGTGTCTAGAGCAGTGGTTGCCAACCTGGGAGGCGCGAAAATTTTTCAGTAAAGAATTAATTTATAGTTTTCACATTTTTGTAATAATGTTATGATTATTGAAAACGTGTCTATAGTATATCTGTTAGAAAAATAAAAGGTAGTGAGGCGCGGAAAAAAAATCGTTTTTCGAGGAGGCGTATAGTAGCATAAAGATTGGAAACCGCTGGTCTAGAGTCTCGAGTAATTGGAGCACGGCGAATAGCTACTATAACAGCCAGTGTACCTTGGGTCTTCCCTCTCGAATGAAGACTATAGTAATAGAGTTGCTCCTTATACCGAGGACCTCCAGCGATTCGCATTGCGCAGAATGCCATTGGCGCAACGAAGCTCTGATTTTTTTCAGGTCCGCGGCTTTGCGAGAAAGAAAAGACGCGACGGGAAACAAGTATCAAAGTGTTATTACGCTCGGTTATTGAACGAAGCAGGAAAGTAGGTAAATGCGAGCGAGAAAAGGCAGCTTATAAGCAGTTGTTCCTCGTTCCAACGCGCGAAATGAAAATTTCCGGACAAGTTTCCGTGATCCCGCTTCTTATTTCGTCCACATTACTCATAGTCATTTCTCGGTTTGCAGGCGGTAGCCGTAAGCTCGAATGTTAGATCTCTTTAGTCGGTACGCGACAGCTAAATTTGAAGTTCAAAGTTCCGCTGACATTTCTGCCAATAACTACCTTCCGTTAGAACCAAATTAAGCCACTTCAGTCGTCAATACTTCAAGGCTCGCGAAAAGGGGAACACATTTTTCTTGCGTGTTTCTACGGTGTCTAATCATTCAATTAGTAATTAGAACCTTGTACAGGTTCAAAGTTTTTGATGTCTTTATGCCCTTCTCATAAACGCTGCATGTTTCAATTTTTCTTATCACTTTCTGATCATATTTCATGTTTATCTTGAACAAGTCTTCTGTTATGATCTGATGTTCACTTTGAACAAATCCTCAATTATGATCTGATGTTCATTTTGAACAAGTCTTCAATTATGAGTAGACAGCGGATCTTTATGCATTCATAGCCAGATTGAGTAGATGAGATTCAAAATTGTTGAAAAATTTTACTATGATAAATCTATGCTACATGGCTGAACACTTTTTAATGTAACCTTCAATAGCAACAGCAATTTTCATTGTGAACTAATAAGCCACCCTCAAGAATGACATCTAATAGTTTCATTCAAGATTGTATTGTAAAAGAAAATTTCTATGCTTTCTTTTGGTACAGCAAACTGAAGTGAAAGTTTATTTTCATTCTCTTAAGGTGTTTAATCGGTTGAAAACAATATAAAAGCCCTTCTAAATTTTTCTAATGTGTTCGCTATGTGAACTTACATTTATCTAGTTATTACAAATCCTTCATTACTTGCCACACTTATTTATGAAATAAATTGCATGAAATTTTGTAAATGAAATTTCTCTCGGTGATACTAGAACGCACGAAGTCGTTTATAGAAACAGAGATACACGTAATTGAGAAGAACTTGTCTCCCTTTTCATCCGGTCCGAATGAAACTTGGTTATTTGCTACGTGTACCGTTTCATTCTTGAAGCTGTTGTAAAAAAGGAAACGAAATTTAGTCGAGGTTGATTCACTGGATCGTGCAAGAAACCATGAAAGCAAGCTTCTCCGCCGTATAGAGAGATGCGCTCGACAAAGAAGAAGACGAATGATGAGGAAAAAAGATTCGAAAAAGCTTGGAGAGGTCGGTCAAAGAAAATCGCATACAATTTTCTTTGTTTTTTTCGACAGGACAGACGTTCGCATTGATTTACCGATCGGGCCTGTGCTCGTTCATCGACCACTTTCTTTCTTTTCATTTCATTGTGCGACATCGTTGCTTCGAGCTCGTGCGAGTTTCAATCTGTCCCGCGTGCGCCAGCTCCCGTTGTCTAAGCATTACAGAATAAAGAAGGATCAGGAAAGCGAAGAAGATCAGTCACGTTTCGGCCCCGCGAACTTATAAGCTGCCACGTAAAGCAAACTGGTTTTTTCTTTATCTAACGTACCTTGTCGAGGAAGACAAGAAATCTTCCGAAGAAGCCGTTAGCGTTGAAAGATCACGTTCCACGAATTGTTCCAGTCATCGAATGGAAACTTTGAATTACGCATCTACAGAAAGTATTCTGTTTTTTATTCTGATTTTTATTATTCAACAATCCTGAATACAACTGTCACGCGTTGTTACAATGTTACGATCAATCTAAAATCTCTGGGGTCTGTGAGACCCCACCTAACTAACGCCGGGTTAATACACGTTGAAAACCACGATCTCTAGTTAAAAGTCAGAAGTGTTGAGAATTACACTTTCCGAAGACCGTGGTCGATGATCGATGAAGTGTCCCAGCTCGGAGAAGCGGGATCGCAACACGTTCCGAGGCTGGTGTACATATCCCTTTAATCCGCGACAGTAGCTTTTCCAATTGGAGGACGCAATTCCCAAAGGGAAGCATGGGGGCTTATAGATCAAAGTGGGTCACCGTACACAAACGGACCGGAGTTTCGTCAGTCGAACGAGGGAAGTCCCGAAGCAAACAGAGCTAGCAGCCGGCGCGGCGACTTTCAGCGAAATTTGCCGGTACAGTTTATGCGAAGGGACGAGGACGATGGCGAGAGGTGGTTTTCCTCCTTCCTTCCTCTCGGGCAGCTCGTGTCAAGACACCCGGGTAAAGAAAAGACGGTTGCCGGAAAAGCGAGACAGAGACGGAAAGAAGGGAAAACGTGCACGGCGTTTCTAGCCGGCTATCAGGCTGCAGCGGCAGCAGTGCAGCAGCGCAAGTAGCAGAAGCAGCAACCGCGACCGGCAACGAGAACGGCAACGGTAGTGAGAGTAGGCGAGCGAGTGTGGTACGCTGTCGTGGCACGCGAGAGCACGATAAGAATTCCGCTCGATAAAAACAAACATTGTCGAGGTAGCGTGGGTCCCGCCTCTCTTGGAAAATAGATCTCTACGAGATTCACTCACGGGAACCACGAATCCGGCCGTGACGGCGTGGTACGGCGCGGGGCGCACGCTTAAACGAATTCAAATGTATGCCAGCACCAGACTCCAATAAGTTGCAATCTACCTGACAGGATTGCCCGGCTTCCTCCTCTCTTTTAAATAAGACGACTTTATTGTTTGAGATTGCGCGGACCGGTTTAGGAAGACAGCTGTCGCTTCGAATGTTACCCCACCGCGCCGCGCCCAGCAGGAACCGCCCGTTCTTTTCAAGTATCGCTTTCTTTAATAATATTGCGACCGTATAATGTTACAGCACTGCCCGCTCAATGTTCACATCCCAGCCGACGTTTAATGTTTATCGAGTCTACCGGCAGTAGCGCTGTCTCGGACTAGCCATCGGCGATATCTACTATACAGGATGTCCCAAAATTCGTCAACTTCCCGAAAGGGGGTGGTTCCTCAGACCATTTCAAGCGAAATTTTCCTTTGCAAAAATATTATCCGAAAAACACGGACCAATCAGAGCGTGACCTAGACGCGAGTTGGCACAGTCAGCTCGGCGCGACAACTGTCTATTGGCCGACTACAAGATGAAAAATGTCATGATTTATTCAAATACAATAATATTAGGCATTCAGCTTCTGAAACGAACCAACAACAAAATGATTACTGTGCTGTATGTACTTCTTGAGGCCACGAAACTTTTCTTTAGAATAAATTTTTACAGTAATTAATTTACGAGTTATTTGAAGTCGCCAAGTCACGAGAATTAACTTTTGATCAATTGTAGCAAATCCTCGCATTTTCAATTAATTTTGTTCCTCGTTGTTTCAACCTTTTTTCCACTGCTTCATTGATTGGTACGATTTTTCTTTAGAACCTTCTTCGAGCACAGTCTGTAACGATTGTTCGAGGAATTTGAGGAATGTAGGAACGTTCGTGTCCACGGTGCTATCAAACTAGATCGTCGGACAAATTGGAAAATAGAATCGATTCCCTTTCACTTATATCCTATCGGCGTTGCGCCAATAGTTGCTGTCACATTGCGGTTCCCGAGTTTCGAAAACTGTTCCGGAGCTATCTGCGAATAATACGACGTCCGACAGATAGATCGATACCCCTTCCGAAACTTACTACGATTCTCTGCCTTCGAATAATTCGAACTTTCGTATGGTTTCTGTGACGCGCATTGTTTTCCCCGTACTACCACGCGACGCTCATACGAACTTTCAGGAAATCACGTGACAAGAAACTTTATTTTCATTTTTCCCGACATTTTCCTATGATCCGTATACTCTGTACGCTATCACTTATAACTAGACCGCGGATCTTTAAGCAAAATAAAAATTGTCTGCAGCGATTGCAAGAAATAGAAACCAAATTGAATGTCATTTCTTAATGATTTTAACACTAAACCTACCAAGCTTAAAAATATATAAAAGTGAAACATCTCATTAAATTGAGAAGATTGAATTTTTTTTACTTAAACAAAGTGAAAGAATGTGCTTAAATAAAGAAATCAATTCAGTAATTTCCTATGAAAGCATTTTCATAAGTTCAATAACTATGGATCAGAGAACCGGTCAATTTGACCGTGGTAGGTTAAACATATACATATATGTCAGCATTTCCAATTCTTAAAATTTTCCAACAATATTGAATTTCATCTTCTCAATTTTGCTATAAATTCATAAAGATCTGCAGTCTACTTATAACTATATCTCACCAGTATAAGTAATACGTAATGTACTATAATTATAGGTAATAACTTTACACTACCTCTATTTCCTTCGTATTACTTAAAATTTGCCATATAGTTAAAATATATATAATATATATTTTATATATTATATATTATACTTTTTCCTTAATTCACCGCCGATCAGATATCCGCGTGAACCTATAATTCAACAGAACGATGGATTTCCATGGAACAATTCGATGTAATTTTATAATTGATTCGTTTACTCGCGTACGGTGCTGGAAATAGGATTAGCAGTGAAAAGCAAAAGTCAATAGTGTTGAAACAGTTTGCTCCGTCACTGTAAACGTTCATTCATTTAGGCTGATCATTTCGAGCCGACATTCAGGAACAATACATTCCGGGGCTTCGCCTTTTCAAATTATGGTTAATGAATACGTGCAGTTTGCTTTGCTTCGGAGCTTTCTGACACATTGAAAAATTCATACGATGCGTTGCATTGTGCGCGCGGCACGGGCTCAAGTGCATCTTCTTGAATCGGGCGGCGCGTTAGCTTTTGCGGGCTTACCCCCCGCCCCCACCCCCCGCCGCCGTTCATTGATGTAACGCGGTTTGGTTTAATTGTTGATTCGATCGCGACTCGTTAAATGTTCGAATTCCATCGGTCGCATTGTGGAACGAGTTAACCAAACGCTCTGATACTCGGTTCCGTGTTTTACAGGAAAAATAACCATTCGCCCGGCATACGCGAATGATAACGATCCTAGTTAAGAGGCTCCGCAACTACGGCCGCTCGATAAAATAAACTTGGTTTTAAAGCCGGAACAACTTTCCGTTAATTTACTGCGCAATTATGGTATGTACCCGTGATGGTGTTCAGTTGTATCTGATCTGCTTTCTTTTTCTTTTCTTTTTCCTTTTTTATGCCGCCATTTGCGTTTCTCCACAGCGGTAATTATTTTAATAAAAAGAAGGTGGACTTCGCAGGAGCAGGTCGAAGGATTCGTTGTAAAACGGTATTTATCGCTGTAACCGACTCTTTCGCCGGCGTCTTATCTTGATGGAGATAAAGATAGCGATTTTTACTACAGTGTCAAATCACTTGAAAGTATTTAGGATGTTGCTCAGGTTTCTGAAGTTGTCGGGCACGGTGGGTGTGTTCGGTAGTGAACCTAGAATTTACTATACTGCAGCTCGTGTAACGTATACTAGTATGCGAGATACATATGGAATGTCGGAAGATATTTTAACTTCGTTTTTTATCATTCTACATAGCGCGAATATTTATTTAATGTTCTTAGTAGAGCTTCATTACGTTTAATTGGCCCCAACATCGCTTCAAAAGTAAGATACATAGAATCGATAAACTGTTTTCATATTTCGTATACACTGTAGTTACAAACAATGATATAACTAAACGGTGAAAGTCCTTACAAAATTTAATAAATTGTATTTAAATTTATAACAGATCATTTTTATAAGGCGACTTTCTGTGTCTATAAACAAACTATGCAGTATTAATCGCATCAATCATTTTTCATGACAGTGAGTAACTACTGGTTTATCCAAAGCAGACTGTATAGGAAGTATTTTTCAATAAAATACATACTATTCTGAATTTTATTGATTTTTTCGGCGGTCGAAAATTTTCGAAAATTGAGAAAGTATTAGGAGCACATGGTATCGAAGAAGGTGGCACGAAATTCAGTAGTGCAACTCAGCGACAAGTCAGACGGCCGAAAATTGGCGAAAATCTCGAAAATTTAACTTTGTATTAGGAGAACATGATATCGAAGGAGGTGGCACGAAATTCAGTAGTACATCTCAACGTCAAGCCAGACGCCGAGAATATTGGAAAATCCTGAACTAATATTCTCTTAATAGTAACATTTTTTCTCGGCGCTATGTTTCGATCAAATCTTTACACTTTTGAATAGCTACGTTTCTAGGGCATAGAACGTTTGTTCCGGATTTGAAACTTTGATAAAACGTTCCGAGAAAAATATTACTATTAATCTATTCAAAAGTGTAAAGATTTGATCGAAACATAGCGCCGAGAAAAATATTACTATTAATCACATTTATTACGATCGTTAAAAACCCCTCCTTTATTAATATTCTCTTAATACAAAACTTAAGTTTCGTCGAGTTTGAATGATTTTTCTGTATGTAAAATTGTCGGAGACATTAATCTAGTTCTACAATCGAATATTAATGTGCAGGGTGTGCAAAAAAGAACACATGAATTGATGTAACTAATATTCTTTAGTTTCCATCAAAAGATCACAATAGATTACAATAAATGTGTATAATATTGAGATGAGAAGAAGATCCTTGGCAGGAATGTGGTGACGCGTAGGGCCGAATGCGGAGCCGATTGAATTAAGAGTGGAATGGGGTGCCTCGCTCCACACGCATTTTCGTCAGTAACGAAATATTGGCTAGAGCGCTCACACATACTATGTAATGTGTGAGGTTAAAGAAGTATACTCCTTTTTCCAGGATGTGCCTTCTCATTTCTTAATAATGCAAAGATGGGGTTTGTCAGTTGTCAAAAGTGCTGGAGGTCAAGATCAATCTAGGCCTCGATCGCTCTCAAAAACCCTATTTTTACGTTTACGAGGCGTAATTTGCATTATTTGGCAGCTTTATGAAAATGGCTACATGCGCGGCTGTATGCTTCCGATTAATGCAAATTACGCTGCCAAATAATGCAAGTTACGCCTTGTAAACGTAAAAATAGGGCTTTTAAGGGCGATCGCGGTCTAGATTAATCTTTGCATTATCGAGAAATGAGAAGACGCATCGCGCACCCTTTCAATTCTGGAAAAACGAGTCTACCCCGTTTAATTCTGTACAATGAAGAAATCATTTAAGATGCATTTGCATTTCACGTGTCTTCTGTCTTCTGTTTGACAAAGAAACTGTTTTGGAAAGAATAGCGACGGTGTGTGAAATTCAGAAATGGGAATTTGAGCTTTAGATGATCCTCGGTTTACGATTATCGTGCAACGATAAGTCAATAATTCAAGATCTCGATAGGGAAACTTTTAGAAAAATGCTGTACGAATACCATTTCACAGAATATTTATACTCCGAAATCCCGAAAATTTGTTGAACTGCTTCGTGCACAAACGCAGGGAATCATTACGACGAGCTTCGAGATATAATTTTTGTACATAATGGAACAAACGATGATCATATTTGTCTGATATTCTACCATATAATCAATCTTGTTAGCGAAGTTCAGAAAACAGAGCTCTCGAGAGGATCCAATTCGAAGCATTCATGTTCTCTAGAGCAAAAACTTCTAAAACATGATCACTAGTTCGCGGAGACTCGTATTTCGTACGAAAGCAGTTTCTCATTCTCATCCGGAGCGGCGGTATAGCTTGATTGTGAGTGTGGCCAATAACGTCGCACGTGTCTGGCGACGCAGGTGGGAGGCCTGTTCGGAAAAGGTCTCATTAAATCCGGGCAGACATTTCCTTTTAATTCTATAACAGGACGGGGAATAATGTTGAAGGTTTAACATAACAAAGATGGCAGGGGGCCTTTCATCGGATGCACACGTCGGCAGACACGATTACGCGAATTCGAATGCGAGCCAGCGACGTGTCCTCGAGCCGACTCCAATCAGGCTGACGTGAATCGCTGGCGCTCCTTTTCTTTCAATTTTAGCATACGCCCGCCTCGTAAAACCAGCCGTCGAGCCTCGACCGGTAAGCTCGATTCTAGTCTGGCCGTCTGCCAGCTACTGCTTCACGTTTCACTCCGGAGACGTTGCTCCTCTGCACGTATTTATCTCACACGGGTACGCGTACCCGTGTTATTCTCATCGACGTACCTGTCCGCCTTTCGCATTACCCCGAGCGCCGTCGTCGTCTGGAAATTCACCGTCACACGCACCCAGACGCCACGCCGCACCGGCTCCCGGAACTTTTCGATAGACGACCGCTTTTCCAGCGAAATTTTTACCGATTTCCGCTTTTCATTCATTGTTCTACGAAACTCACGCCCCCACCGACAAGCAAATATGTGTACTACAGCGATACGCGTCCATTTTCGTCGAAACTTTCGGAAAACGTAGTCCTTAGAAACATATTTAAATGTCGGCCATCGACCACGTTGAAAGGGCGAAAACAGCCATCGGACGGAACCATATTTGATCGACTATTCACAGTTGGAGCGTTCAAATAGCTAAGTTGAGATCTGCGAAAATAGATTTCAAGTATCAATGTTTGTTTATATTAGATGATTGCATAAGTTCGTGCCCGATTTTCAGAGATGTCGCAAACTGTACTGCACCGCGGAATGTAAAAAAATTATATATTCTATATAAATTCTATACATTGTAGAAAAAGAGAATGGTGACTATTTAGCGATTAGTAAAGCTATGTTCTTTAAAGTTAAACGATTGAATTTTATTTTCAAATCGGATACGAATTTTCGCGATCTAATACAATATTTCGAAAAATATCACTTTTCTAATTAAATGTTAATCTACGTTCTGAAATATTTGAGTGTGAGAAGTGTATACTCGAATGCGAAGTACGGATAAAACAGAATTTTGATTTTTGCATTTTAAACAAAGTTATAATTAGACTCCGAATGTTTATGGAAAATAAAAAATTTGTGCATCAATTGCAAGACACAGGAGCTAAATATAAATTTATATTCTTCATTAATAATTTTAATGTGGTGAAAATAATATATTAATACTCTTAAAGTCTTTCAATATTTTCACTGTTTTAAATTATGCTTGCTCATTTTTGTTAGAAATGCATAAAATTCCGATTTAACTTTAACTTTAATTTAACTCGGCAGCTTTATACGAAATTAGAACATTGACGTCATTTGAACAATTAGTCCGTTTAAAATAGTCCCCTGTTAGAAATAGTTTTGGCGCTCATTTTCTGTACTATTTTCAGTTCCATCACTACAGACTCGTCCCTTAATAGTACAGAATGCATCATCTTTGATCTACGTTGACTATGTTCTACAACAATGGCTTTACAGCTGTCTTTTGCAACAATGGTTCGTGTTGATGCATGTCGAAACAGCTAAAATGATGATCAATAACTGTCAAAAATTTTACAATCTTTCACAGCAGAATATAGTGACACAATAAAACTGTAATACAGGAACACAATATAAATAACGATAATGATCTCCTCTCTCGAACAGTAGACAAATGTGAGAGCTTTTTAAAATGAATGAGCCTCAAAATGAATTTCAAATGAATACCTCGTATACATATGAAAAATTAATAAAATAACGTAAAACTTGATTAATGTCATGAATTGAATTCATTCATTCATTTATTGTAGCCATGAAATTGTCCAAATATGTGTTTAAGGATTTTATTAGAGTATAAAATGAAATGAACATTTTTCAAAGTATCGAGTAATTAAATTTCCACATAGAGTGGCAGTTCTCTTACCTCGTCAATCAGACGGAACCACCTCTGAAACTGAAAGTAAAGCTGTAACAAGTCACCTTCCAGGTAGTGAAGTTGAAGTGTGTTCGTCGAACTGGTCACGCTTACTTACTCGGCAGAGTAAAAGCACTACAATCGAATCCGGCAAGATGAGGCCGTCTGTGCTACTACATAAAAGTCACTATACGCGCTTTCAGATCCGACGCATCTTAGAACATTTGACATTTTCCGCTCGAAATCTGATGTTTCAATATATCGCGAACCTTTGGTCGCGTTATCCTGTTTGAAGTTTTCCTCAATGGTAAGCTTTGTCCTCGCATAGAGGCATTGCTTGAGCAGCATAGTCGATGCTTATCGATCTTCAGCCGAACATGTGGCTGATTCCTCGTCGTTTACCTTGCACCTGTAGAACAAATGTAGTTAATACCAGCTCTTGCTTTGAAAGTCGTTGAATTAAATTATTCTTTTGAATTAAATTATTGTATAATACACGCATAATCGCGAACGAAAGTATTGATGCAGTTATATTTTAATTATGTAACTCAGAACTTGATAGTACAAAAAGTTATTCGGTTAATTTATTTGTCATTTTGTATGTAGTTCATTGTACACGTAATAAATTGTTATGAAGTGAGCTATCAGTTTATTGCTTACATTTATTTACAAGTACATATTTGAAAGCTAGTGTGATAATCGTGCCAATACTTTTATTCCTGATATCATCAGTATAAAACACTAGTTCCTTATAAAACTGTCACCGAAATAACTCTGCGGATCTTTATGCAAAATAAAAATTTTCTACGTCAATTGCAAGAAATAAACATCAAATAGAAAGTTATTCTTTCTTTCTTTAATGATTTTAATAGATTGAAAATAATATATTGGCATCCTTGAGAATTCATTCAATCGTCCTATTACTTTAAATTTCATTCACTCAATTTTTGCTCCATAAATGCATAAAATCCGCAGTCCAGTAATAATTTATAAGTAATCTGACGAATTAAACTTTCGTAAAAATACTTATTGTTAGCATGCATGCATCGTTACAAACGATATTGCGTTACATTGAAAAGCACAGTTCTGCAACGAGAAGATTAAAAGTTCAAAAAATTTTGTTTCTAACGCGCCTTTCTCATACTTTCGAGCTATAGTATCTCACATGAAAATTTCAGTCTGGTCTCTTGCCGCTAAACTAACGTAATTAGTAGACTGCGGATCTTTTATGAATTTATGAAGAAATTAGTTGGTTGAAATATGAAACAGTTCTAATGTTATTTTTAACGTAACAAAGTCGTTAAGGGATGCAATCAATTTTTATTTTATTCCTTGTTCCCGCAATCAACGCAGAATATTTTTATTTTGCATAAAGATCCGCAGTCTAGTGATTCACTGATCTTCTTTCTATTATACTTCTATGTTAATGTTCTCTCTGCTTCGCACTATTAAGGATAAAAAATCTAGAAAGTATGGTATGCTCATGGTGTAGGGAAAGCATACTTCCCGTACTTTTATTTGCTACGTCACTCACGCACGTAGCTACGGTGTTTGGAAAAACGTACAAACAATTACGCAGTGTTTTTAATCATTCCTTTTGCTTGCCGACCTTTTTCAAAGGAGCATATTCGAATACAGTGAAATGTTTCGTGAAATGTGGAAGTAACGAACGAAAATGAAATGACGTGAAATGAAAATGAAAATTCGGAAAATTTAACTTGCTAAACACAAAATTTTAATAACAACTGTTCAGTTGGTATTAACAATTTATAGTTGGAAAATGCTACTAATTCGCAGGATTCACTTTAAATATTCTCCCTCACCCCGAAAACCGTTTTAACCCTCATCCGTCCCTCATTTCACGAACTGAATCTGTCCCTCGGTGTCAAATTAACACACAGTAGTAAAAGATCGATGACTTTTCATTCGAATTGATGAGTTAACAGTTACATCTTAGGTTCTTCGGTTATGTGTTTCGCATTAAAAAGATGAAAGTCACGAAGTTTCGGGCAAAATCTACAAATAACAAAACTGTGTCAAATTGACACGAGGGATGAATGAGGGTCTTCTGTCTCATCCAACCTAGTCAACTTTCGTACGTGTACATTCAGCGAGCATGTCCGCATGCACTTAAGCTAGGTTCATCTTCACATTTTCTGCATCCTTTTGAATTCACACCACCTCCTCTCTAATTGTCGTCTTCATGTTTTCTGCATCCCTTTGAATTGAAGTTTCGTCTCTATCCTTTAAAGATTTCATAATTTTTCTTAACTTTCATCTAAATTGTAGTTTTTGCGTCCAACATTTCCCTCCAGCGTGGACTTAACTACCCTACCTAGCTGAACCCTCCACTTTCTCCATTTACGACTGCGTTACTTTCGCCGACTTCTATTGCGTGTTCTTCTGCTCGACTTCTCTGTTGTCTGATCACGTTTTGTTCCATTTCTTGCTTCTCTTTTCGCTCTTTACTAAAAAACTTCCTGTTTAACACACCATTCGCGTGATCGTTAAATGACTTTATTATACACATATGCAGATATAGCTTGTCTACACACCACCCGATACCTCGTTCTGACTGTTTAATGGCGCACTTCAACCCTTTCCCGTATAACGAGTCAGACCCGCGAGATTTCAAACAGCAGATTTCAAACAACATCCCAAAGCTTAGATTTGTTTTGTTTTAATGCAGAAGCTTCTAGATTTTTCGATGATTTATCGATTGGAAAATCTATAACTAGCGAACAAACAAAAAGAAATTAAATAATGTTGGTAACGTTTATTGTTGTTAATTAACATCCCAAAGCCCGATCTGTTGCTTCCAGAGAAGCAGGTCTTGCGGCAAGCGCGTCACTTAACTTCCAGAAGCCGAATTGTTAAGCCAGGACAGCCACACCTAAGAATACTTTTCCGAGGCAATACAGACTGTCTAGATTTAACTCGACACCGGCGCTTCTGGTTGAGATTCGACGGAGCGAGGCCCGCAGGCCATTGCGCCGTTAAGCTTGTAACGCGGTCAAGATGAATATTACGTTCACCGTAAGAGAGGGATAAATTGTTCAGACGCGAAGCGTAGAGATTTCGACTCGTGTTACACACGTAATTGGAGCTTTAAGGCACGCATAGAGAGTGACGTGCACACACATTCCCGGCCGCTAGAATTCGATTCGGGGAATTTGGATGGCGCTACAACTACAACTACACCTCGGACCAGTTACATGGATCGATGATTTTTTTTTTCACAACAGTCCGATCACACTATCCGCGCGACGGCCGATGGCACTCAGAAAGACACGCGTTTGTTTCAACATCGTTTCACTTTTCCGAAAACAAACGAGAATTCGCGTTACAGGACAGCGCACTTCTAATGTTACCGTCCACTTGGTTTAATCGTAGCACCGACAATCACCTGTTATTACGGTATCAAGTTCACCACTGCGAGATCTGTGCATCAAATTGTCCGCCGATGTCTACATCAGAATCTGCATAATTCACTCGGTGCACAGTGAGGTGTTTGGCTGGAAAAGTCGGGAAAAACTATGTTCGTGTTATTTATGATCTGAAGGTCATAATATTGTGAACAGCAACATGGCTTCGTAAATAAGCGATCAACAACCACAAACCTAGCAATGTACTGCAACTTTGTCTCATCCGCTTTGGACGCCAATCTACAAGTTGACACAATATTTACAGATTTCTATAAAGCTTTTGACACTGTAAATCATTCCCTTCTAATCGATAAGCTTTCTGCTTTGGGCTGCAAGGGTAATCTATTGGCATGGCTAGAAAGTTACCTTAAAAACCGGGTACAAATTATACGTATAGGCGGTTGCCTATCATCCCCAGTAATTGTTCTATCCGGAGTACCACAAGGCTCCCACCTGGGGCCTCTACTATTTATAATATTCATTAATGATTTAACCACCATTTTTCAACACTGTAATTTTCTCCTATTTGCAGATGATTTAAAAATCTTTAGCATCATCTCGTCCCTAGATGATGCTTCCAGATTACAGTCAGACCTAGATCGTTTCTGCGACTGGTGTCACAGGAACGGTATGGATCTTAACATTAAAAAATGTCATATTATGCGGTCCTCCCGTCGTTCAGTACCTCTTATATATCCTTACCGTCTTAATGACTGTATTCTCTCCTCAATAACAGAAGTTAATGACTTAGGAATTCACTTCTCCTCTACCCTAGACTTTTCCAACCATTTTTATCACATTGTCAACTCCGCTTCAAGAGTGCTCGGTTTCATACTTCGTTTTTCCACAGATTTTCATTCAATCCATACACTCAGGTTGCTATATATTACCCTTGTCCGTCCCCAGTTAGAATATGCTTCAACTATATGGTCTCCGAAAAGCGTTAAATATGAAATTATGCTTGAGAGAGTGCAGCATAAATTCCTCAGGTTTTGTGCATATAGGACGAACAACCCAATGTCATTCTTTGATCATAATTACTCAAAGATATTAAACACAGTCAACCTTGAAACATTATCCGATCGTAGAACAGTTTCCGACCAGAGCTTTATCTTCAATTTGATTAATAATAATATAGATTGTCCCTCACTCCTAAGGCAAATCAATTTCTATGTACCTGAACGTGTTTTGAGAACGAGAGCAGGATTTCAAACAATGAAATCCAAATCCTCATATGGAATAATAAATCCATTAAATCGCATTATTGCTTGCTCTAACAGATTTTATAACAATATCGATTTTTTTAATGGCACGTTACAGGCATTCAAAACAAAATTGCGCAATACTATTTGTTAATCTTACCTGTACTTGTTTAGTTTCGCGCGGTCCATTTTTATGTAAATTTTAATTAAGACGTAGGTTAAGACTTTTTTTGTTATTTTTTTTTGTCATGTCTTCTTTCTGTTTATATCATTTATACTGTAAAAACTGTATACATTTGTATAAAAGGACCTCGGTCCGTATATATAATAATAATAATAATAATAATAATAATATTACGTAGGTCATTAAACTCATCTTAACATCAGCTATAACATTACGAATAAAAAATGCATTCTAACATTTAAACAATCAAGATGATTTTTATTTTTGGTCGAAAAAATTGTATTTCTCGGAATTTTATATATAGTAGTTTGTAGAAGTTTGTAGATGTAGATCATCAATAAACGCCACTTCCACGCTCGAGAGTTGTCCCGAGTTTCCTTGAAATCGCGAAGCCTATTATGACCTGTTGAGAGCTATCGCGAGATCGCCGTTGTCAGCGATCTCGAGGCGGTTTTATTATTATTAGAATTTCAAGCGTCCTGACATATTTTTCGTCGAAGGACCCTCGAGGAAAGTACCATTCGATGTTTCCCCAGCGCTTAATGCGCCGTTAAGAATAATGAAAATCGGAAATTCGATTTCGGAACGCGAACGGAAACGCGCGCGCTCACGCGACGTATCTGCCGATATTTCGAACTGTGCACAATGAAGCGACAACTGTTCAATAATAGTCACTTAGCCGTGAACGGTGAGCGTAGTTCTCGGGGCCACGTTCTTTCGTGCTTGGCGAAAGTGACGGATTGCTTATATCGAATCCCTTTTAATTTGGCGCGCGTCACGTCGCGGGAACGATTGATTCGGGAAATTACGTTCGAATATAATTGTATCCGAACGGGAGCCGCCGACTCCGAACTTATTTAAAGCGGGCGAAACTCATGACAGATTCACGCGAAACTTCCGGAAATTGGTTACGGGCTACATAAACGAAGATAAATCATCGGCAGAGAAGTTTAGCCGATGAGGCAAGAGTATGCCGCTACCACAAGATAAACTACCATCGCACAATACCTAATTCCGATCACGGCCGGTCACATCTTCGCGCACTTGTGGCCAACTGTTTTACACACATCCGAAATTAATTAAACTTCTCAACTTCACGCTTCCACAGTCCGACCCGAAATTGATGGAGGTGTGTGCAAATTATTCACGCGACCTAAAATTCTGTTAATATTCTTTTTCTCATTTGTTTGGACGAGTCTTCGGGGACACGAATCGATCGCAGAAGTCTTTACACATCTGTCAAATATATGATATGTATACTGGGAATTCCATTAAGAAATGTTATTTTAAACTATGAAAAACGCTGTTTTTTACCATTTTTTCCAATTCTACTAACAAATAAAATAATATGTACTTCACAAATAAAAGATAGCGCGAAATTTAAAATGATACCTCCTAATGGAAGGGCCTTTATAAGAGATTTAAAAAATTAACTAAAATTTGCTCAAATTTTGCAAATAATATTCCCTTCGTATCAGCTCTTTGGATAATTTTTCAGGGACACGAGTCAGTGGTAAATAAAGGAGCAAACATTTTTTCTTTTTTCTATTTATATTCTTATGTCGCTTCAACTTCTAGGTTATTAGTAGACTGCTGAATTTTATGCATTTACAGCAAAATTGAATCTATAAATTTCAAAATTGGTGAAAAATGTTTAAAATTGAAGATGTCAATATAGAATTTCTCATCTATTAAAATCATTACAGGAAGAAATAACATTCGATTTAGTTTCTGTTTCTTGCAATCGATGCAGGCAAATTTTATTTTGCACAAAGGTCTTCAGTCTAGTTATTAGCGACATCATAAAATAAGTCCGGATATACTATGTATATTATTTGTTCGATAAGTTAATATCTTAATGTGTATAATAGAGATCTGTAAGTAAATTTTGATATTTAATTATTTGTTTCGTTTTTTCTCTAACAGGTCTACCAATTTTACGCGAAGTTAGTATTTATTATTTATGAAGAAACGAAATAGAAGCCTTATGCTTCACGATGAGATGCTTCTTGCGGAGATATGAAAGTTTCATGCAGTTTTCACTATTGAGGTTGCCGGTGAAAGCCATGTACTTTTGGAAGAAATAATTCTAACATTACGGAAGCACTTACCGAAAGCTTTAACAGCGAGAACCGTCTTCCAGTAGAACGAGGAAAGGCGTTACTTTTTGTTCTCCAAGGAATGATAATACTACTACCTCTCTCAAAAATTATTCGATCAAACAAATCATGTGTCATGTTCATAACGAAAATAAATAAATAAAAAATTCAAAAATACTGTCACACCATTTTCAACTCATTAAAATGATTAAAAAATGCATGCTATGTGGCTCCTGAATCTTGAAGTTAATCCGGCCCATTTTTATTGCGCATTATTTCATTTTCACTCGCTGAAACACTCGGGTGTTTCTCGAAAAATTAGTCTGAATGCTTTAGCGATTAGCCAACTCGTCAGGAGAAGATTCCGCGTAGATTACCATGTCTCCTTCATTCATTTCCCAGTTGATTAAACATTTTCCCATAAATTTGTCACGCGAAACGAGCGCCTGGTACCGTCGACTAGCTCTAATTCAATTAAACGAAGTAACACGCTCCATTGATTTAAGATTCTGCCAGAGTTTCGCCGCGCCGGCCCCGTCGCATCCCTTCGTGCAACTCTAGCTTGTCGCAAACCAACGTTTCCTCCAACGTTTTCACAATCCACGTGGAAGAAGCGTGCAACGCTACAGACAACGTTGCAAAATCGACCATCGGACGATTTACTTTTACTGAAACGGCCGCAGCCGGCGTGAAAAAAATGAAAATCGTGTGTAAATTCGTTCTCGCAGGAACGTCTCTGAAGATGATTTACGCGAAGAAACGAGACTGGAGATAAGTTGAAACATCCCGTGAGCGTTTCGCCGTCGACGTTCTCTTCTAACTTTCGTAAATGCCGAGAACTCTTGAAAGTCTAGATTGACTTGAAATTACAGAAACGCTCGGGTATATGTCCATACTTCAACCAGACTGTTTGCTCTGCGCCATGTCCTTCCTACATTTTCCGTCCATTTCCATTTTCTTGGATTTCAAGATAAAAGTAAGCTGTGTCAAGATTGTCCGGAAAGCTAACGAGCGATTTGCAGCGTTCCATGCACAACACTTTTCTTGGTAACAGCTTTTCAATCCCTAAATTAATTGCACTCCGTAGATACGATAACGCGTTTTCATCAGTAACGCTAAACCTACCGCCACCGGTCGAAATGACCGGTTTCAGATTTTTCATTTTACAATTACTGAAATAACAAAAATGATTTCATAAGGAATAGTTGTATAGATATCTTCAATCAAATCAAACTTCAAAGTATATAAAATCAATCTTGTCATTTTTATAAGCGAACATGTACCAGTTACTTTTATGTAACTTTCAAATTTTTTAGGCAAATTTTAAGAAAGTAGGACCAAATGAAATCCTATTGGTTGGCAAGAAAGTAATTTCGGTATTTTAAGGTGAAATAGAGCCCAATTTTTTATCCTAGTAATGAATTTTAATGAATAAGATAGTCTCCCTTTTGTTCGACGACCTTTTTGACAAAAAGAATGAATAAGAAAATATTTTCGTTAGAAATTCGGTTTTATTTCACCTTAAAGTATCGAAGTTACTTTCTTGCCAAGCCAATATTTTCAATAGTAATAGCTAGACTGCTGACCTCTATGCAAAATAAAAAATGTCCGCATTGATTGCAGGACACAGGAGCCGAATAAAAATTGTATTCTTCTTTTAATTATTCTATTAAATTGAAACTAACATATTGATGTCTTTAAATATTTTTAACATTTCCACTGCTTTAATTATTAGACTCCGGATCTTCATGCAAAATAAAAAACTGCAAGACAAAGGAGCTAAATATTTTATACTTTCCACTAATAATTTCAATGTAGTAAAAATAATATATTAATCCTCTTGTAAAGCCTTCTAATCTTTTCACTGTTTTAAATGTCACCTACTCACTACGAAACAAGTAAAGTTTTTATTCCATTTCCTAAATCTCTGTATAATTTTAATGCAAATTACGTTTAAGGTTTCCAAAATATTTTAAACTTAAAACTTTATCGTTTGGAATTTACTTGTATCGTAGATTGGCACACCTATTCCTTTGTATAATCATTTCTTTTGTAAATGGTTCTAATGAACAGTCAGTAAATTGTAAAACGTGCTGAGAAATATGAAAGAATTTTCTGTTACTTTTATGTCATTAAGTATTCATTCTTACTCACCGTTACAAAGATCCATTATGAACAGCTACCAAGCCGTTATTAAACTATTTGTCAACGAGTTAACGGTTCATATACACAATGGTTCTACAAAGCCCTGTGAAACATTCTTTATTGAGAAGTTAGCGACTGGTTGCTGTAACGGATAGTAAAATACCCAGCTTTACCGTTTCTCAAATAACTATGGTTTGATAGACATAATTGGTAAAGCGTAGCCATGTTTGGCGTACATACTAAGGATGCGGCAAGTTGCTGATGGTCAGGGTAGTTTATTAATTCGATCCAGACAAGTGGCAGGTACCGGAGTCTATTTTCAGTTCAATAGACATTTTTTTCTTCGTGAACGTGTTCGTGCAAGGTAATGACTATAATCGAATAAGCCCCATCAGTCATTCGATTCTGATGTAACGAATAACTTGTAAATAACTGTATAACTAGTTCTTGTACGATGTGCATTCCCTGAATAATATAACCAATTTATTTAGACAGCGCTTTTTATGCATTTATGGCAAAAATTAGTAGGTGTAATTTAAAACAGTGAAAACATTCGAAAGATTTGAAGATACTATTATATTTTCGCAACCTATTAAACGTATTAAGAAAGGAAACAGATTTCTATTGCACTCTAATTTACATACAAAATGTTTATTTTGCATAAAGATGCTCTTGCATCCTCTTTGTTTTACAACAGTTCATACCAAGCAATATATATATATTTCACGTATGCATATTTTTTTGCAACGAAAAGTTCGCTAAAACACGTGAAAACATTTATTTTAGAAAGAATGACAATTTTCAAGGGAGCAGTGTTTAGACAGGCACACAAATATGCTCGAGCACATTAACTGGGGGCTGACTAATGTGTTCAAAGCTGTTTCGAAGGCACACTCATTGGGACATAACTTCAGAATTCCATTATTATGAAATACTTTTAACTTGAAAGAACATTCTAATAAAAAGAAAGAGTAACTTTGAGAATCGATACAGATATTGAACAGATAAGATTAAAGTTAAATAACTCATTAATTCCCAAGTCAGCTTAGTGGTACAGTAATTGGGGCGAGTACCCCACAGCAAGGTCTAGTCAGTATAGATAACATCTGTAGCGCTGCACAACGTCGTGCAGAAAAAAATAATCGGACGTACTTCCCGGAAGGTTAATTGATGCGAGTGTTGCTATTGAGCACGAAGCGAATAGTTAGAATACATAGTGACTTTTAGAGGCGCCGCGCCGGAGTTAATCGGCGTGCGACCGCGAAATACATTTTAGGAGGAATCTTCGGACAATGGTGATTCGGGATCGTCCGCGTCGTAAATCTGGTCCTCGGGGTTCCAACAAAGGGGCTGAGAATTCTATGTCCTTGATTCGCGTGATAATCTACAAGCAAGATGGTCGAAGTCTCGCAAATACTATGTAGGTCGTAGTCGATCTCAGGCACCGGTCTGCCGTGGTCTCCGTATCATTCCTCAAAGAGAAAGACAAGATCTTCTCGGTGCGATGCACTGGTACGCGTGCGTGGACATACTGTGAATAATAAATAGAGGAGTCGGTGCGGCGATAAAGCTTCGCCACGCGTTATTACTATATTACACGTGAGGGGCGCAGCAGCGTTCCGGTCTCTCTCTCTCTCTCTCTCTCTTTATTCCACTGTGTAGGCCTGTCCATCCTCTGCGTTTCTCTCTACCTCAGGGGCCGACTCTATACATCGGCCAGGCAGAGAGTAGAAATGAATACGGCACGGACCAACACATGCGTGCCGGTGTGCGTGAGCTCGCGTCGATGTAGATCACGCGAGCTCGCGTGCAAGATCTACTCTTTCTCCTCTCTCGTTCTCTCCGTCCAGCCCCGATATACCATGCTCCGCTCGCATCTATCCCCTGCGACTCGTCTGTCCCCTTTCCGCCCTCCACCATCGCCACCATGGTTGCAAGCAGGGAACGTGGCCAGCGAACTCCTGTGACGTATACGTGCAGTACGTCCACGGCCACGCTCTTCCCTCTCTCTCTCTCTCTCTCTCTCTCTCTCTCTCTCTCTCTCTCTCTCTCTCTCTCTCTCTCTTCTCTCTTCTCTCCTCTCTTCACCCGTCTGCCTCGACTCCCACGCTCCTACGCGTTACTCTGAATCCGCCCGGTTCTGGCATTTTAATTTCTACCTGCACCACAGCCCGCGTGTATTATTTCCATAATTTAGGCCAGCCACGACGAGACCGATGTTGCGCGGCTGACACGCGTGTTACCCTATGCTTCTATCTCGCCAAATGACTCACCGGTCACCATGCCCGACTGCGAATCAGTGACGGGGTTGCAAATCGTTCCTCGGGGTGTGAGACCGCGCGATTAGATCTGCCCAGCTAGATGGCCATTGGGCAACGAACGACGATTCATTTGATGGCTGCGTTCGAGTCACGGAGCTGATTGTCGAGTACGCTCGAGCCTACCTTTCGAAGAACTGCAGGATTTACAGGCCTGGAGAACTCCTTCCAGTTTATGCTCGTAATAATAACGTCGCACAGTGGGGTATTATTCGGCCCGAATAGTTGGGAAAAAGTCGATTTTTACATTTTGCGTAAGTCTTTTCGCTATTCGATGTAGCTAAAGGTGTGAAGAATAAGGTTTCTGTATCGTTCTTTGTATTCGTACATCCGTGCAGTGCTCTACTTCATCGAAAGTCAAGAGATTTTATAGAACGCTTTTACATTCGATAAAGGTTTGCGATCACAGCTAGTAAGATTTATAATTCATTTAAGTAGAAACGAGCAGTGTGTCATTCCTGATGAAAATAAATAGTAAGAATTTAAGAATTTCTTAACACATATTTAGTATTAAAATAATAAATTACATCATTTCAGCATAATTTACAAGCAAAAATGAAGAAGGAGGGAGAACCCATCATCACCATTTTTCAAAGGTCTCCGATAATCTAAAGGAGAAAATGTTTCCAACAAAAGTTGAACAGTATCTAAACATCAACAATCTCCTATGTATGAAATAAAAAGAAAACAATTTTTTCAACAAAAAATAAAAATAATCTTGATTTTTTAAATATTAAAATGCATTTTTCATTTCATAATATTATACTGACGTTATGACGAATTCAACGACCTACTTATTATGACCTTGAGCTCATACATAACGCTAAAATAATTTTTCCGACTTTTGCGGCCAAATACCCTACTGTGCACCGTGTGGATTTTGATTTTGATATAGACACCGGCGGATAATTTGATGCACTGATCTCGCAGTGATGAACTTGATGCCGCAATAACACGTGCTTGCCGGTGCTACGATTAAACCTAAGTGGATGGTAACGTTAGAAGTTGCTACCCCTACTAACTACTACAAAGTTAGCCAAGCATCTTGTCACTGGAACTATCCCTGCACTGACCGGGAGCACTCGTTAGCCTTGCCGGTAGTCCCGAAGATTTTAAACGTTCAACTATCTCTCCTGTGACAAAATATAAGGGCAAGAGAAAAAACAGCTTGGGAAAAAGTCAAAGTGAAACCGAATGCAAGTCCTTTTCCCACGCTCCAACTCCCGCTACGTTATAAACCCATTCGAAGGCTCTTACCTTGAAGGGCACTATCGTTCAACACAGTGTAATAGAGCGGCCCTTCTTCTGTTTTCATGAATCATAACTAGAGCTTCGAATACCAGCCACGCTCTGTGTGTGGTACTCGAGGAGGACATAGCGAAGAGTTTATTCATCCTCAAACTGGGGACAAATTTTTTCGCAATCTCTATTTATGATCTTTCATAGTCCATAGTAATTTTGCTTCAATAGGATCTACAAAAAATATATATCATAAATATTAGAATAGTTTTGAAGTTGTAGGAACTTTAAAAGATCTGCATAGAAGATTTTTAGACTTGTAGAAGGGGAAGGTAGAGTGGGAACACAAGTCTAAAAATCTTCTAGATATTTTAAAGTTTCTACAACTGCAATATTCATCTAGCTTCACCGCATAATTCTAATAACAAATCTTCGAACAATAAGTGAAATTTCGAAGTAAAAAGATGAAAATAAAAATCGACTATCTTGCTGCTGGGAAATATGAGTGCCGATAATATTTGTGTGGAGAATTGTATAATTATTTTGAAGGAGCAGAGAGAGAGAGAGGCATTAATAGTAAAGAAAAGCAACGTCGAGGTGCCGAAGGAAAGCTAACCCGGTCTAATTTTGCCGTGGTAGTCTATCCTTCCTGCATAGAGAAGTAGCAATGCATTATTCTCAAATATTTTCTTTCAATATCACGCGGATGTCCTTCGAGCGGTGAAGAAGCCGCTGGGAAGGAGTTTTCCGTAGACACACAGACCCAGTTTGCCTGGCAAGAACGTTTACTCGGTTTGAAAGCATGATTTTCATAATAACGTGGAACCGCGTGAATAGCTGCCAAACAATTCACCACAGTCATGGACAATACAGGGTCATTAGCGACGAAACATTACATGCGTACCTGGTTAACGTACGCATTCTGTGCGAGCCGCAATATCTGTACGGGATGTCTCACTAAACCAGAGTAAGCGATATAGCCTTGCAATACTGTTCGACACAGGAAAAAATTATTAGCGTTATTCGTACGTATTTCCTCCTGATGTTATAATTTTTACCATGTCATTAAGTATATTGTTTCCTGGTTCTCAGCAAGAAAACCTTTTAGGGACGTCTCTCAGTACCTTCTGTACGTTATGTTATACATATATTACAGTGAGCCATGAAGGTATTCGAACGGCCTTAAAAACAGAATAACTTTTTTATAATTGTACCAAACGACCTGATTGTTTATAATTCCTTCATATTTTGCAGAATCGTTTTCACATTCTAGGAAGTAAGCAATAACAGATGAATTGCATCCAACGATCTGGCCTCGTGTAATAAATTTTGAAACACACTTGGAAGAGATAAAATGTTTCTCGAGGCACAAAACTAGTAACGTCGTCGAGAAACTATGCGTGACAAGAAAATTCTTGGAAACTCGTGTGTAACCGCATTCAACTCTAGCAGCCTGGCTTCAGCTGAATCACTAGAGCATATTGCGTAACTCGAGGAGAGAACGCTCGCGGAGAGTATCGGTTTATTTTCTAATTGAACAAGCTCATAAAGGTAATTAACAGAATACACTACATTTTGGTTGAATAATTCTGAAACACACTCCACGGACCCTTCAACAAATGCGTGCCGTTTGAACCGTATTTGCGAGTTACACGTGGTAAAAACCATTCGAACTGAATTCCGTCCATCCCTGTTGCATGGGTGTGACGTTTAATGATAGAGGGCTGTTTCCACTCGAGTACAGATAGTTTTCATAATTGAAGGGACAACTCGATTCTCGGTAATCTCGTCAGACTATCGTAGCGACGGCGGATCGCCACGGAGGGTTTACGCGTCGCATAAACGCAAGATCATGTTACGTTAGTTGGCTACATAATAGATTAAATTGAACAGCCGTATCGGGATCGAGGGTTGCGAAGACACGTCAGGCCGTTCGAGTTACGTCCGCTAAATCTGGTAGTAAGATTGCAGGCCGTTTTCGCGATAACCGTCGTTAACGTAATAACACGCGGAGACTAATTTCGCGATTCGGTGTAATCCCAGCATTACGCTGCTTCTGGATGTTACCGTGCTTCGACGTTTCGCGGAAATCCTTCTCGAACCGCCGGCAAATTCTTCTTCGGCAACGTGTCTCTGCTATAATTCATGAAACGCAGATCGTACATCCGCCACTCGACGTCTGCGCGCAACGATTACTTGCACGACCACCGGAAAACGAAAATTATTTACAATATTGCCTACCTAAAAATGTCAAGGAATCTCTCGCGACATCTGTCGAGAAGACGTACGGAGAAGCTACAGACACATCGCAGGTTTGAATTTTGTTCGCCAATGATAATAATTGGACGATAATGTATGTCTTTTCTGAAGTAATGCAATTTTTCCACGTTTTCGGAAGATAAAATTTGATCACTGCTATCAGTAATGTATGCAGAGTGTTCCAAAAATGTTGTGCTTCCTTGAAAAGAGTTTTTGGATTCCAGAAGTCTGCATATTAAGAGGAAAAGTATTGTTCATCGATTTCCAATACCCCATTACACACGCTTATATTAGCTTGCCGAGTTGTCGTTGTCGTTGTTGTTGTATGCGTCAAATCTTGTAATCGAATTTAAACCACTTCCCGATGAGCTAGAGACTTGAAACTTTAAACATAGCTCAGAACTAGATGACAATGCAATATTAAAAAAACAAATTTTAAAAAAGAATTGTGCGTTCAGGAGAAAAAAAAGTTTTAATATTAACCGTCACAGCGCAGGTGCAGATTCTGACAACGCCAACACCGGGCTGTTGAACATGCAACATTTATTAAACTAATAATTTTCGCAAAGGAAAAAGTTACTTCAAATGATCTTGGGAATCATCCCTCTCGAGGAAGTACATTTTTGGGACACCCTGTATTTCCTCTCATTTTAGAATCATATACAGAAGACTATTATGGTTGTTTTCTGTGTGCCATACGAATTCCCATTAATTATTTATGGGATGGCATAATATAAAGTAATTCGTGCTTCAGATGTTCCCAGCAGTGCAACAGCGTGCAGTGAGCAATCTGTGATCATCAAGGCAGTTTCTTACATATGCTACTACAACCTGTTTCACAAGAAGAGTTACAAACCATCTTCTCCGAGAACTATTAGGCGCAGCGACAAAATTCTCCTTCGGTATTTCAGAATTTATCGAGCCACTTTTTTGTGACAAATGGGACGCTTCTTAGCCTCCCGGGGGCGCTAGACAGGGGGTATCCCATTTGTCAGAAAGAAGGTTCGAACGTACCCTAAAATGCTAGGTAGGATTCTATCGTTATCTCGAAATGTTCCGGAGAAAACGGCGTGTACCGTTTTCCTCGATCGGCTCCACATCCATGCCATTTTCACATGCATCAGGGTAGGCAATTAGGCTGTCACCTTTATCGTGGAATTATGGCACGACCGACAGAGCCGGGTCTGTTAATTTTTCGGAACGATTGCTTTTTCACTCGCATACGTTTCCCGGAATCGCTGTCGCGGCATAAATGGTAAAAGCATAAGGTCGCGCGCATCCAACTACTATTTTCCTGTGGAATGAAATCTCCGTTATAGTTATCCGCCATCTTCCACTAAAAGGTTATTTAATAAATAGACTGCGAATCTTTCTGGAAAATAAGAATTTTCTTCGTCGATTACAAGATGCAGGAACCGTATAAAAATTTCTTCATATCTTTAACTATTGAAATAAATTGATAATAACGTGTGGATGTTCTTAAATCGTCTTAATGTTCTCACTGTTTTAAAATACGTCCACCCATTTTTGTCATGAATGATCCATTTTGTCTAGTAATAACTGGACTTGTCTGCACGAATCACAGGAAACAGGAGTTAAATGGAAAATTGTCTCTTTCTTTAAAAATAATAAATTTATATAAATAATAATACATTCTTATTCTTAAATTCATATAATCTCCTCATCGTTTCAAATTTTAGAGAATAGGTTCTTCCTCTGATATTTTTTAAGTAATTGAGGTTGTTCGTTATTATTATTATTATTATTATTATTATTGGTTATTAACTGGTTATTAACAAATATGCTGTTGAATTACGTCCAGCTTTTCACTATTACTGAGAAAAGAAATAAATGCAAACGCAGCTTCTGCAGCTGGGATGTAATGCGTACAATATTTATTTTGCATAAACCCCTAATAATAAATTCCATTTTCCATAGACGGTAAAAACGTGCAACACACTTTGATATGGAACGAAAACAACTGTCGCGAGTCTGTTCCTGTGCAGCATTGATGGAAACCCAGAGTTTATGTAATATTTGTTTTTTACTTTCACTCGCAAACCACGTTGCCACCTTTTTGCAGAAAAAGAAGTCCGGGCCACTCTCCGTATATCCCCTAGTGGGCAATATCGGGATTTTGTCGAATACGCGTATAAATCCTTCAAGCTTTACGACGCTTACAAGGTTGCATACAGCGTACGATGTGCGTAAGATGGGGCGCGCTTGAAACTTTTTAACGAACTGACGTTACTTTGGCCCACGGGTTATTCGGATTACCGGCTGATATTGCTTTGATAAGGTTCAGTTTATAGCCTTAATATAAAGCGATTATATGCACGTGTCGCATTGCACTCCATACTCTTCCTGCGGCGCGGCCCTGCGCGTTAAGCAGGATGTACTGGTATTAAATGATCGAACTGTGATAACTGCGGATTATTATGCAAAATGAAAATTGTCTACGGTGGTTGCACAATACAGGTACTACATACATATATTTATCTCTTTTCTTAATTATTTTAATACGCCGGAAATAATACAAGAGCGTACTAGATTTTTTAATATTTTCACTGTGTGGAATTTGATCGTTTTTGCTACAAATGCACTGAGATCCGCTAGTGATAGCTATATAATTTATTTATTTATTTATGATTGCTTGAAACTAAGTGGTTTAGTTAGCAAGTACGATAACTATATAATTTAACGATTTTTTTTTAAATATTGATTAAGCTACTTCTTCTAGACACGCTGTTCATTTAATCAATTCACCAGAAACTGAGTAATCGAATAAGAATTTTGGTACTCCGGGTCAAAGGGTTAATATCGTGCAACATCAACCCTTAAATATTATTATTAATGATTAGACTGCGGGTCTTTATGCAGTTATGGCTTATAATAATTTTCAAAAAATGCTGGAGTATTAAATTCGACAGAATTTAGTACGATTTTTACTTATTTTAAACCTACAAATGCTATTACCAATGAAAATAGGATTTTATTTCAACCCATTTTCTTAAAATTTGCCTACAAAATTTGAAAATTGCATAAACATTCGCAGTCTATTGATGAAAATTTTATTTTCGTACCACGAAATAATGTTACATATGAATATAAAGGCTGATTAACAAATTCTGCAACGAATGTAACTAGAAGAATTATCTACACTTGCATAACCTCGAGTACATTTTTGGAAAAACCATTTGTTGAAACGGCACATACAAAACAAGGTACTAACAAAAGAGGTTTCAGCGTTCCAATATGCACATTAATCATAATTATAATTAAATCATAATTATGCTAAACTAATTGGAACGGAAAAATTAAGCGAAAAATGTAATTTGCCTCTGTTTACTTCACCTTTTTCAAAATTAATTTTTGGGTATGTATTTACATGGGACGGTTCACGCAATTAAATTCCCTATACCCCGGGTAAAAGTGGTGTGAGTTAAATTTTTTCCTGTTTCTGCTGTTTTGCAAATGCAGATAAAAGAGGAGGATGTTTCGTTCATTTACATGCGAAAGTATCGCGACAATGCATTCGGGGAAATAATAACATACGAATGCTGGCTTTTGCAATGAAACGTGTTTGTTATTCAAAAATATTTTTTGACATTTCTGTTTGCAAAATGAAACTAATTAGCCACGTACTTTATTTCCGAAAAACTACTTTAAATTTTTTGCTCCCGACAATTTTAACTCGAGAGAATCTCACTGGAAAATGTTGCCTACGTGTTTCATGCAAAATTCAAAGCAGCTCTGGGATATTCATTTTTTGAATGTCACACACTATAGAACGTGTCTACGTTGAAATGTATAACAACCATTATCTCTTAAAGTATTGAAGATACGAGAAAAATGTTCAGACGGAGGCTGCTTGTTTCGAGGGATGACCACTCTGACAGAGGGGGAACTTTTGTTATTTTTATTCCGAGATACACGACGGCCATGTTTCGTGATCTCTAAATGGAACTACATACATATTTTTTGTTAAATCATTTGTTAGCGCGTTTGACTACAAATTCAACGTCCCACAAAAAATTCTACCTCGTTGGGGAGTCTGCTCCCTCGTTCTATGTAACTTCGAGGTAAACATTTCCTTTTGCATCTGCAATACTTTAAAGGATCATGGTCTCTGCACTCTGAAGCACGGCTATACTGTATTGTACGCGACATGTGAAAAATGGATATCTCGGAATAGCTTTCAAAATAAAATGTAACAGTCAAAGAAGGACGTAGACCATGACTTTACGAGATAAGTATACGATATAAATTATAAATACATTTATTACCTGAATTCTATTGACTGTGGTCAGACTAATTCACTATCCAGCAATTGTGTACACAGTGCGCCCAAAGAAGTTTTCATTTCAAAAATGTTATGCTACATTTTCGACTCATTTTCATATGCAGAATGCCCCGTGGTTATACAGTAAATCCTGTACAGTCGCAAAAAGGTGGTACACGATACATGCAAAAAAATATCCCCTCCACTATAGTAATCCGATCTCGGCTCGGGTATATCGGTGTAAACCACTACTAGACTGCGGATCTGTATGCAAAATAAAAATTGTCTGCATTGATTGCAAGAAATAGAAACTAAGTTGAATGTTATTTCTTCTCTTAATGATTTTAATGAAGGCGAAATCATATATTGATATCTTTAGTTTTTTAAATATTCCAACAATTTGTTTTGAATTTCATCTACTCAATTTTGCTATAGATGCATAAAGATCCGCAGTCTAACCACTACTAATGCGACGGGTAGAGTCGCCGTCGTCAGCACAGTTCAAAGGCCCGTGTGTCCTCACAATGTAACACCAATATTAAATCTTTTTTATTATTACTTATTTTTTAATGAGACTTTCGCCAATATATTCGTGGCATTTTTCTGATTAAAATAAGACCAAACACGATATAATTTCAACTGTATTTATAGTGGTTTAATTGGCGATGAAAGTTTCGGGCGCAAGGAAGGACAGCGTATGGAAAAGAAAGAGACGCGGAGAGTCGCAGTCGCTTCGGCCGCTGTCCGTCTACGAACTTTGCAAACGAACCTCCCCGAGCCTTCTGCGATTATAGAGGATTTACTGTACCACCAGGTACCGATCGCATGAATGGTTGCGTACTGCATAATTTCCGAACGTGGAGTTTGACGCTGGAATAAATTAATAGATCGTTGTCCATGTTCGAAGTATCTACTAGACCCTCCGCGCACCTTTCTTAGCAAGGCAGTACATAGTTCGCCGGGATGGAAACTGAATTTCGTTTTCCTGAAGGTATTCGACGCAGTTTACGGGAAAGCGAGCTTCCGCGAGATACGATATTATTCATAATTAAAAGTTCTTCCGTGGAAACTGAGATGCAGGGGAATTTCGGGGAAGACGGAGTCGGGATCCACGGAATATATCACCGGGTGAAAAGGTATCGGGTTTTGATGAATGAACAGACGATCGACACTCGGGCGAAATGGGTATTATATTTGTCCTCTCGCGACAACAACCTCATTTCCGTCCGCACGGAATTATAATGTCGGGATGTATTACTATACGGCGTATGATATATTATTACAGGCATTTGTCGCGTCAGTCGAAGTATTATATTCATAATTGAAGCGAGCGTTTCGTTGCTGTCTCCCGTGTTGACTCGCCGGGACGCTGACTGATGCACGGCGCGGCGTCGCGCCGAGCCGGGCCCATACAAAGCGAAGATTTCGCGAGATTACGCCCGGCGCAAACGTTGCCATTTAGCGACCGTTTCTATTGCGATATTTCAGCCGTGCTGGCCCGCGGGATATGGCGAACCGTATATCTGGCGGTTTTGGTAAACACAGGAACACGTATTCACACACAGGTGAGTCTGCGGCAATATGGACAAAGGTAAATTCACAATTGGAAACGAGGAGATGTACGCACACAGGAAATTGCTGAACAAAGAGGCTAACATGTGACTTATATTCTTTCATCGACCGCGTGTTTCGCCCGGATGAGACGACGAAAATCTTTCACGTGACACATATCTGCTGCCAGATTTTTTTCAATCGTGCTTATACGTTCTAATAAATTATTGCGTATGGGAATAAGTTTCCGACCTTTTTTGTTGAAAAGAAACGTATAAACAATTCCCATAGCGTGAAAACGTTTTCCAACAGTAGATCGATCGACGTTTAATTCAATTGACAGTTCTGCAAGTGTTTGACGTGGATTTCCATTCAAGTAATGCTGAGAAACCTGTATCTTCGAATTTTTTGACACACCACTGCAATCTTTTTGCCCTTACGTCGAAATCATGGTTTTGATGGAACATCGTCCCCGTAAATATATAATAAATATAATATTGAAATATATAACAGCATTCTTTAAAACGAAATAATGCAACATGACTTCACGCAGATGCTGCTTACTTGGAACAAAAGTCGACATTCTTCACGCGAAAAATTGACTGCTGTTCACGCTCGAAATAATTGCCACTAACTGCGTTTTGAAGCTTAGACATAGACCTTTCAAATACGCGATCGGTACTTAAGTACAACGACATCTCCAAAAGGGCGGAAACTTATTCCCATACCTAATTGTCTCAAATAAAACAGTTTTAAAACCAAACTGTTTCTTTCACTCAACGCAATTTTTTCACAATTTTCATTGTGTAAGGTTGGTAGCAGCGTGCGGTAAGACTACGCTGTTGGCAACGGAGACCGATCGTCGCTTGTCTGAAACGACAGAGCGACGACGGCGGAGGCGCGATCGGCACTTTTTGTCGGACGTTTGAAGCGAATACACGTGTTACCTATTTTATTCCTGGACTCGTATTTTATTTCCTTATTCCGAAAGAGCCCTGATAATTGCACGTCATCTAGGAAACTAATTCTTCTGCTTTTAGTCAAAAATATTGAAATCGTTTGGTCCATTTGTAAAAAAGTTATTTTGGTTTAAAGTGTGCGCCATCATTTATGTGATTGACCGTAAGTACAGTTAGTGTGTATAGTGTTTCAGAACTCGAAATGAATACACATTCAGCTTGAACTTGAACACTTTTCACTGTAAGATTTTGTTGGTTTTGTGGGAAGCAGGATGTAATATATTTTGAATGAAAAACACGTTAGTGAAATTTACTGTTGCACGACCGTTCTCTCTGCCTTCTTAGAAGCGACTGACCAAACGACTGCAGTCGAAAAGAAAAGAAGATCGCCAGGTCTGTTTCAAATGTTTTATTTCCAATGCCCTTGGGTCTAAGAGGCCTGGAGTTGGAAATAAAACATTTGACCCTCGGTATCTACTTTAACGCATAACTGAACCTATGCGATGCAGTATTAATTTTTGCTCTTATATCAATAGATTTATGTCTTTGAATAATCCGACCATTCGAGCCAGCTTCAAATATGTGCATTACACGATATTACACGACTCGACGTACACGGAGGGGCCCCTTGCACTCCTCGTCAAAGGGCTTACTTGCGATCCATCAATCGCCAAGTTACCGATAAGCCTTCGATACCTTTATGTATAGATCAGCCTTTCGCAAAGTTGGGTCACTCAGTTGTTTTCTCTGATACGCATATATCACAGAAAAGCTGTCTGATGATGCGTTATGTGCTTGGGGTGGTTGACGGGACTTTCGTCAAAGGGACCTGAAATCATAAGTCCGATTGAGGTATACACCCGACGATTTGATTCGTTCGGAGTTAAGTGCACGAAACTTCTGTTTGGTGAATTATGTCGTATTTCTCCAGCCAACGTCACAGGTCAATTGCACGTCGGGTTTCAATCTCAGTAAGTAAAACACGAACTAACCATTACTCGCTATTAGACTGCGGATGTTTATGCAATTTTCAATTTTGATAGGCAAATTTGAAGGAAGTGGAATCATGTGAAATGTTATTTTCAGTGATAGCAGTTTTTGTAGATCTGAAATAAATAAAATTCATACTAAGTTCCGTGGAATCTTGTTTCCTAGCATTCTTTGAAAAATTTTTAAAGCCATAAATGAATAAAGATCCGCGGTCTACTCATTATTTTCGCTGAATATTGTTTACGACTAACTTTTTCAATTACAAGTGTGCAAGCAATTTTAAATTAATTGTACATTATACAAGGTCTTTCATTATTTTTTATTTGTGAAGATTAGAGTTGTCACTCTTCGATACGTGGTTAGTCAAATTATAAAAAAAATGGTACGTTGTAAAAAATGGTTAATTTTGTAAATAGGCGTTTCTAATCATTTAAAATAACACTTCTTAATGAAAATTATTAGGGCAATACGAATGAACCATAATAATAATTGTATCGATACACATATAAGGATTAAATGAACAGAACAAAATTTTTTCTGTCGCTGGAGCCACATATCCCTTCAATGTGAAGTAGCTAGCAGTCCCTAGCAATTAGTCCTTTTGTGCTATTACACTAGTTTTTCAAGATCTTGAAAGAGTAAATGAAAACTCAAGATGTTCAAGTAGCTAGTCTAGTGGTGTTTTCAGTCGTACAAACATAACGCAGCGTGTAATGGACTTGTGGCAGGGAAGCTAAATGGGACGGAACAAGGGTAGTGTCCTTAAGCTCTGGAGCTTACGTCGGACAGCACAAATGTAGATAATGTCGGATGACTTTGAGATTGGACACAGGCTATTGGCCTGTTCTTTGCATTGTGCATGACCAGCTTACGCGTAAAACGACTCTTTTCTTTCTGACAAATTTTGACAAACATTAAATCTGCCAGAGAGAGAAATTATATACATACATCCTATTAAAAATTGCCAAGAATTCCTTTCATGCCAATTTTAACACATTTCTGGCGGATAATGTTTTCCTAAAATTTCTCAAAAACAATTTTCATTGAAACAAGTCACACAAATGCTCGACGTGATTCAACGTTCTAGTCGTTTCCGAATGAGATAACTCTACTGATGGAATGACCAAACATACAAGACCACTTTCATTCGATTCAAAATCCACAAAACACTGCAACACGGACTTACGAGTAAAGATATATCATAACGAGACTCTCGTAACACGGACTCAAAAATGTTTCCACCACGGACCAGCTTCTATAGTAACTAAAACGATTGAGAATGTTTACCCCTCGTATGCAGCTAGAAAGAGAATCAGGCTGCACAATGGGGTATGAAACTGTTCGCATTGTTGTCACGTTGATGGAAACAAAACTATTCTGGAAACATACATGCTACATTCCAAACATAGATTCCCAACGATCTATGAATAACAGCTCTGAATAGCCAACTCTGAATGCATTACTTAGAGTGTTGATAAATGCGAACTGCCATCTGGAATAATCATCTTCTTGCATACCCATGATACATTTTTAGTGACGTTATATTAAATATCTAAAAAACTAGAAGGAATAGAGAAATTGTTTCATCGAATTGCGTGTTTCTAAATTACAAATACAACCCAGACGGCAAAATTTTTGTAAAATCATTTTTCGAAGGACATATCGACACACCCCATTTGTTTGCAGCTTTTATTCTCAAATACTAGTCTATTCTCATGGAGACCCGTATGCGTGTTCTATGAATCAAAATAGCGGATGCATGTTTCTGGAACTTTTTGTTCGGTGCAACAAAAACGATCACATATATCGGTTTTTCCTGCCTCGCGCGAGAAGTATCCTGGCACGTATGTGTATCCGAAAGTGTCATAAAGTTTTATGATGTTTTCGGTAGTTATTCTACACTGTAATGTCATCAGTTATCCCCTTAACGGTCAGAAAAGGTACACATGCAATGCGGCAGTAAAAGAGCATACGTAAGCTACGAAGAAAAGCATTGAATTTCAAATTAATAGAAATCATATTGTCATTAACGGAAATGAACACTTACTGATCACAAGTACTCACAATTATCCAAAAGAGTTGTTCATATTAATAGATAAATAGAGGATTCAAAATGGGCGCTGATAGAAGTAGATAATACCATATAGAAAATGGCAGAGTTGAAAATCGTCCAATTAATCTTCCATTGCCGCGAATTAACTGTGTTCTATAGAACCAGATTTTTATTCACGTTTCCAGAATGGTCCTGTATAAAGGGTCAGCCGAAACGGTTTGCAAGCTATTCACACGTCGCGCGGTTGCGCGCAGTGTCCTATGACACGAGCATTATCCTCGATGAAAGAAGCGTGACATTAGCGAGCGGGCTAGCCGGGTATTTGGGCGGTGGGAAATTGATATCGTGTGTCGCGGTGGCAGCGTCGCTCGGGAAAACCTCTTCTTCTTCGGCATCGATCAGCCTGATAACGCTCGCGCGACGCTCAGCCTTGTCGAGCGGCTTCGTTCTGCCCCGCTCCGCTCTGCATCGTGCCGCGAAAAGGGGGCCCGCTAATGACGGATCTATTCAGGATCTCGGAATATGATCGAATCGTACGTCTTGCAACAGAAATCCCCGTGCGCGCTCGGTAGATTCGCGTTTAACGACGCGATCAGAGCTGCACCGGCGCGGCGGAGCGTAATCGGACGCATTTGTCATTGAAGAAAAACGTTCGTGCTTCGTTGTCGGCTGCACCCGTCCTCGATTCGTCACCGCTCCTTCTTCGCCGTTAATGCTCCCCGCTCTTGCTCATTTCCTCCCCGTCTCCGTCTTATTCCGCTCGAAGGAACCGCTCTCTCGCTCTACCCCAGTGATTACTTCATTCCACGGCACGGGTTGCGATGCACGGCTGCAGCGCACCAGAGAGCTACGCGAAGGCCGCTCCGCGCCGCTTCTCGTCGTCATTGATGATCCAGCGACGAGGAACGGTGAATCGTCCTGCTCAGTCATCGCGGCGAGCGTCCTAGCTTAGCCGGCGAACCGTGCCGGACGAGATCGTTGGATTAACGTAACCGGTTGCGATTGCGAAACATGCCACCGCTCAAATCCGATTGCCGCTCGCCTAGAAGCCAGCAACCCTCCATCTATCTATATCTATCTCGTCACCTTCTTGATCCTTGTCTCTAGCTCTGATGACTTGGTCCAAGCTCGGGCTATTCTTTCCCTTCCGAGACCAAGAATTTTCCACTTTTTTCTTATTCAATCAAATAGATTCGGACGAGACACTCTAAAAACGCAAGTTTTCAAGCACTCGTTCAAAAGTTATACGCGTGTAAAGTTGAGGGATTTCAGCGTTCCGGGGCTGGTAAGGGCGCCGTCATCTTGGTGTTCACTGAGCTAGTCCGCTAGGTAGCGCCACAAACATAGGGAAAGATTAACCCAGGCTCGATAGAATTGGCTAGAGGCCTCGGGATCGGCGCACTCGATCGAACGATCATCGTTTTCTTCACCGATCCCCTAAGATCTGCTCCGCTCGCGTGAAAACGGAGGCGGTTTTTTTCACCGCGCCGGATGAAGAAGGGCTTGCGAAGAAAGTGGCCTCGGTTTTCGTTCGCCTCTGTTTTTGCAGCTCGGCGCCGATGGTTTTTGTCCGTTCAGTTAATTCGAACGGAAGGGATAATGGATTCCTCGGCTAAGGAAGTGGGACGGAATAATGGGAAAAATGGAAGTAAGCAGCGTTCATTCCGGAGGATCGAGGGAAACTCGCGGAATAAGTAGGAATAAATATAAAATTTTATGTTACGATTTGCTTGGAATTCCTGCGCGTAATTGGCGGATCCACGCGCGATCGAACCGTCTACTGACTGCTTGCTGATAGAGGCAAAGATCTTTCGAACTAAGCAACATGTTGAACATTCACCGGCTAATTTTTCGGACAGGTTTTCTTATTATTTGAAACCGTTATTCTCATACACGATTATTGTATATCTGGAGATAAAGATGCTGTTTATAGTTCGTTGCCTTCAACGCCTTTAATTACAGACGTCGTTAATACGCGGAACGTGAATGTTATGAAACACGATTATTGTCGATAAGCTGTTTTAACGCTAAATTCGCCAAGCACTGTGGCTTATAAAAATGACAACATGTGATTTACACTTTTAACAATTTTTATTACAATTCGTGCGTGAATAACCAACTGAATTTCATCAAGGAAACCACACTGATCAAACAAATAATGTAGTATACCCTGACTTATTTCACGATGTCGCTGATAACCTAGCAGTGGATCAAATGTTATTAAATTGTTTTCAATGGGAAAATATATCTCCAGTTTACCAAACATGATACGTATTTCTATAAATATTATCTTCGTTTAGTTGAAGCTTATCGTTCCTCTATTTTTTAGTGATATCAACACTGATGTCACAGCTTAACACCGAACACAATATTATCAAATAGAATTTGCATCGATAAGATAATTTAAAATTGTTACGATGCAAATGATACGTGACCAATTAATTGTTCTCGGCGTATCGAGGATCATTTATTGCAATTACATTTGTGAACGGGTGTTGTCATTGTTCACGTTAATTCGACGCGTAAGCCGACTGATTAATCGATACCGTACAAGAGGAAGTGCTCGTTGAAGCATTCACAAACAATTCCTCGAGTATGTACGAACCATTATTTCCTAATCCCCACAAATTGCCTGAAATATCTGCCATATACTTGGCGAACAAAATGGCTCTACGTACTTGTCATAGTATTTGTTGGTGCTTAAATAGAACAGTTGAAAGCAGTAGTCTATAATATATATTTTTGATTAGACATAACTCGGTAACATTGGCTGCTAGAAAAAATATTTAAATAAATATTTCAGTTGCATGTCTGCAATTCATCCCTGTAACACATCTTCTTTGTTAATTGATTTATATAGTTGAGTGTATAAATTCAACTATTATAATTCCAAATAATTTGTTGCAATGTAGCAATAAGATTGAACTCATTTAACCATTGAATCATTTGAACACTATTAATCGAATTAAAAAAAAAAATACGTACATGTTTCCAGTTTCCTTGACTACAGTGCTTCCTCCGTTTTCCTTGGACTCTGTTCGTTGTTGCACCCGAGATATGGAAAAGTAGATATTAGATAATGTATAGGCATTTCAATTGAGATTCTGTGTGGTTTATGGCAATTATTACTTGGAATTTATCTGAATATATCTTTATATAAGCAGCAGGTTTCCATATTAATAACTATATAGATAATTTTGATGCATTATGTGACGCAATGGTGCAATTTCTAGCATAATACATTCATTGACCAACTATCTATGCTTCGTTGAATACTTCTAAATGTTGAGTCATAGATACAAATGTCTCATCGTTGCAAATTGATTTCATGATTAGGAAATGCAACAAATAGTTCAAATCAAACTTTATTTTCTGCATCAGTAGTAGGAGAATGATAGTTATATTCTCTATTAATGGAGTAAACTAAAAAGGACGAAATTCCGAGTAATTATACGAGTATTAATGTTTCCCGTACGAACTTTTTTTCTCTAATAGTTGTCAATAAATTTTCCTCCATTCAAAGCATTTCCACTGTGTACTTCATGAAAATATGAAATGAAATGTCTGAAATTCACTTGAGAATGACAATAACAGTGTACGGTGGTGCTTGGGTAACCCACATGTTAAGAATCTGGAGCGATTGTGGTGGGATGTATGCGGGGCTATTGCGAGGATCGGCGGAGCTCGAGTCTGTTCTTTCGCAAAAACAGGTTGCAACAATGTGAATTATTATAGTTATCAGTTCGCTCGTGGTCCACGGTGGCGGCGGGGTGGGGGGAGGAAGGGAGGTGGACGGGGAGGAGCAGCAACGGTCCTGGGTTTCTTCCCTCGCGAAAATACATCAAAAGAACTCGCGTAATGGATGGCCCAGTTCCGTTGCCGGCGAAACAACGTCGACAGGGAAACCGTGTGCGGGGCAACAGGAATCACGTAGGTAAACCAGATCTCCGCAGCTTTTACAGGTAGGCCGTGCCGGGGACAAGCATGGCGAAACGGGCCGAGAGTGAGAGTGAGAGAGTAAGAGAGAAAGATTGAGAGGGACAGGGACAGAGAGAGAACTGGTTGTGGACCCTGACTCGACTTCGAATGCGGCACAATGCAACGTCGTCGGTGTGCACGTGTTTGCACGGGGCGGCCGGTTGTGTATGCGCGACTCGCGTAGTGTGCACAGGGAAAACAAGGCAATTCGTGACAGCGCGGCGGTACAGAGGCGCGCACGGACCTCGTTGTTTCTCTTCTCATCTCATCTCTCCTCTCCTTTCCCCTCCTCTCTCTCTCTCTCTCCTCTCCACGCCCCTCTCCTCTTCTCCTTTCTGTACCCGCTATCGTCTTTTCTTTTCCTACCCTCTCGTCCCTCTGTGTTTATTTCGACCGTGCTTTCTGCGTCCTGTGATCCTGCACCGACATCGAGCGCTGTACACCGCGACCATAAAGCGAGCGTGTACAACGCTTCGCACGCATCGTGCCTTTGCCAGCCGATCGTTCCGAGGGACGCCTCCGTTCCACCAGGAATCGCGATTATATTTCAACCACAATGGGAAAAATCAACCGCCCCGGTAATAAACGATCGCACAGGAAACGATAAATATCGTGGCGGGAGCGGCGAATGGGCGACACGGTATGAAGCCTGTACCATCCTTTTCGCAGTATCCGAAAAGTTTGTAGCATCGCATCGGCGCGGCGCGGCGTTGTCGCGACGAAACACCGACGAACTCCCTACGCGAAGATCGGCGCAACTTCGAAATTTATAACATCGCCCCCGGCACTTTATACACCAGCTGCCGATTAAATTCCCCGATGGGAGAAGTTCCGATCTGATTTTGCGCGGGACTACACGGCTCCGCGTTAATTCCGATCGGGAACGCAGATCCTGATAAATTCACGATACCGCTTGTTGAGCGTAATCTCCCTCCGCGCGATCTTCCTTCCAGTTTTTGTTTGGTTTTGATGCGAAGCGTGGTTCCCTGGGATCGTCGCGACGTACAACCCCTGCTCAAAGTAAATTAGCTCTCTCGCAGGAACGAGTCTATGAGCTAATGCAAAGATTCATCGACGACGAATGGGGGAACAGGATGACGGAATTTTGGAAAAGTGCTAGAACAACGTGTATGGGTACATAGGGTAAGGTTGCTCTAGTCGTACCCCTTAAGAAAAAACCCGTATAAAACTTAGGATTTATCAAATAAATAGAAATTAAATGTGTTATTCGAAACTTGTGTTAATATTGTTGTTATTTATTATAACGAAATCAGAAAATCTATATGCTTTCACGTAAAATAAACTATATCTTCAAAAACTTACATCGGTACGACTAAAGGAACCGGTTTTCTAAGTCGTGCCACTTATAGCCCAAGTCGTACCTAAGAATTCAATTAAGCAACGATAATCATTAAAACGTATTTTTCATTAATCTGTTTACATGACACGTAGGTATTCAATTAGTACAAACAAACAAATACGTATCGTTCGTGACGGAAACGTGATATTTTAGAAGAGTAATTGTAAATTCACCAAGCGTACTTGATAATTATTTCGGTTTGGATTGTTGTCGAGTGGATAGGGGTTGAAAGTATTCCGCACTTGTGAAGGACTTAAACGCGTGGAGATACCGGAGGGAAACCCATAATGACGGGGTCCTTTGGATGTTTACATGCGGGGCGTACGATCCGTTGCATCATTTGATTATTAATTCCGTAGCAGACCAGCGCTAATTAGCGTAATTAATAATTAATTCAGGGAATATTGGCAGACGTGAATTCTGTCGTGCAAAATAGCCATTTACATACATACGTGCATGCGGTTTCTTAGCTTGCAGTGTGTGACACCGTGAATTGGCATACCGGTACGGTCCACTAATATCGGTAACGAGTAAGATTACGGCCGGAACGCGAAAGTAATTAGTTCTGCCCATCACCGGGTTTCCGGCTATTATGTACGGTCACGTGTCGCACGGCTCTTACGCGGCCCGATAATAGCCGTGAATGACTGTGAACTGCAAAAAGTGCTTATACCGGGTGTACTGTTGTTTTTTCTTCCGTTTCTTTTCCCCGACTTCGTTAAAGTAAAAAAAATTAGGGAGACCGGGGCTAAAAGTTCCCGGGGTAAGTTGTTCCGATCATTATTTATAAACAAGGAGAAGAACGCGCGATTCGTTTTCAGTTGGTTTTATTAGAGAAGTGGGTATAGACACTCTGTCATTCATTTTTGTGGCGACCGCGGTAGTTTAGCATCTGTTTTTAACAAAGGCTTAGTTACTTACTAGATAAGTAAATATTTTTCGATCCTTACTTTTTGGTCTGATTTTTTTATCCTTGTCGATGAACTCACGTTTAAGAACATGTTAAAGAGGTGATATTAGTTATTTCACACTTATAACCAATGTTACTGTGACTTGGGGCACATTATTCCGTAACAACTTGCATTTTAGCTTTAAAAAAGTACATATTATACAGTTATAGCGTTAGACAGTTAGTATTTTATTAAAAAAAAAATAAAAACAATCGCGAGAATCTACATAAATTAGTAGACTGCGGATGTTTATGCAATTTCCACTTTTTATACACAAATTTTTAGAAAGTGGAATGAAATAATTGTGTGTAATAATTGAATGAAATAATTGAATGTAAATAATTTGTAGATCCAAAACGAATAAAAATCGTACTAATCGTACCAATCATTAGTTTAGAAGATGTATTTTGATCTTAATGATGAAAAAAACTTTTGCATACACCTAACATCTAGCACAGAAGGTTCGAATGAAACGTGAGATACATACATAGTAGAAGAGAGAATGAAATAAGTGGTTCAAACGAAAATTCTTTAGTGCACCATTGTCTTCGAATATATTCCTCGTGTACCTCGCGATTCGTCTATTCGAGAAAAACGCGAAATGAAAAATTCAATACAGGCGTTATTTTATTCATTTTTGCGAGGAATGTACGGGCTCCGATTCTTCGATTCTTTTCCCGAAACGTCCCGTGTATTATGTATACGTGTATCGATTACACTGGATTATGCGGGGTTGAATATCGAGGATACGGTACATGGCTGACGCGCCGAGCAAACTTGGAGGGCAAAGAGCAAGAGGGAGCTGAATAAAATATCAATGTCACAGCCAACTTGAATGGAATTGTATGTATCCCGACTACCGAACAAAAAGTACAAAGTGATCACATGTTTTCGAAGGGAGCAAAAATTCTGCCTTTAATTCGAACGCACCCACTATACTTTTCGTTTCTCGTCGTTATGCAGTCTCTTTTATTATGCTGCTAGTAGTCGCGTCTCGCTTGAATATAGACAAGTAGAATATCATAATACAGACGGTGCTATCTTTGCGTAGCGAGTGCCATATACCTAGAAACGATAAAGGTAGAGTTTTTAACCTGTAAATGTATACTTTGAGTAGTTGCTGCAACCCTAAATAATATTAAACTACAGAGTTTTAGGTTGAGTAATTGTTACAATCTTAATGATGTCAAAGCATGTGAAACGGGTTTCTGAAAATTTAATTAGAACATTGTGATGAAGTTATACTGCAACTTTTGTAATATCAGCAATAAAAGGCGATTTTATGCAAGACTACTCGAATAATATATGTATTTAATAATAATATATGTAGTAGCTCTTTTGTTAAAGGCACGATTATTGATTTGTTCAAATTTCTGTTTTGTTTATTTTCAATGCACAATAAATTTATATTGGGATCGTTAAGAACATAATACTGAAGTATAATGTATTCATCTAAATTGGTCATGTTAATAGGAGTTGCATTATTTCATATCCAATTTTCCTACGTTCATATAAATCAGTATATGTATTTTCTGACTGTGGAAGTGTGCGAATGTATTTTAAAATAAAATTATACAATTACGTGTGTCCGCTGTCTCTCACGTTAATTTCGCAAACAATCAACACATTATAATTCGTCAAAATGGAGGTAGTCTACGTACACGAACGAAATTCGTAATTTCGCATATCTCCCCATTTCCGTGGAATATCCAGTGTCCTATAAGTATAGAGTATTGAACGGAAACGACCATAAGAAAAGAAAGTAGGATCTTGCGAGTCAATAGGACCGCTGACAAACAGGAAAGAAAAATAGCTTGAAAGACGTGAACTTCGAGTTCTGGGAAAGCGATAGGGAACTGAACAACAAACTGTTCAATAAATAAAACTGCTCTGAGTCATCCCGAGGGTAAGGAGACACGGGACAAAGATGGCCGGAAATCTTCTTTGGATAAAGGTTTTTGAATAAAACTTTTTGATTATACTGTATAGCAATGAGATTAGAACTTCAGTTGTGAAATAAGGATCGCAATATGTGCCAATAGAAGCGAACTTAATCAGAGAACAAACATTGACACAATCGTTGTGCTAACTTCTGTTGTCGTCACTTTTCCTGCGAATCTTATTTGTTTCTAATGCGGAACCAATAATTAATCTGAACACTTCGTGTATTTATATTTGTGTTCAGTCACACTTTTTTGGTTTCCACATAACCACGAAAGAGCATTATTCTTGAGTTTGAATATTTGTTTTTGTAAAATAAACACGAATGCTGAACCCAGTCCTTTCCATTTCAGTAGTGCAAACAATATTTTCTCCGACTTGTTGGTTGGAAAAATTGTAATCCCTTTTCATTTGAAAGAAGGTGCGTGTTTCACTATACATAATTAGATAAAATTTTAACACTTTTCTTATAACGCGACTCTACTAAATTTGCAATTATTGTACAATCATTTTCACCGCAAGATTGTTAAAAATAGTAACAAAATCAAATATGCAAGCACATAAAAATGATAAGATTCTAATGTGGTTTACTATCTTACTTTTGCTGATTTTTTTAATGAAGTTTCACACGAATCATTGTATTATTTTAGCCATTTTTTAGATCTGAAATCAATGTTCAACTTTCCCATAAATACAATATCCTCGCACGAATTGTTGTTTACTTTTTGGGATGCATCTCTTGGATGTAAAAGCAGAATTTCTTGTAAATCTATAGAAGAAACATGTGAAATGGTTGGTCCAGTAGGCTGGGGCCGTCATTAACCGAACCCTAGAAACGTCCCAGGAGGCAGGCCAAGGTGTTGCATTAAATAAGAGAAGGGTTGGGAAAGGTGGGCATCGAATCGTTGAAAAAATAATAGAAGCGAGAGGAACAAAAGGTGTTGAAGAGGGGATCGCAGAAGGGTGGCAATGCGGTCGGTTTCCGTCTGCGACGCGAGGTTAGGATAGGTTAAGGGAGAGTGGCACCGGTTGGTACCGAGCTGCCACGCCACGGTGACCAACGGCACGGCGCAAACCGAGTTCGCTTTAGTCGCGTGACCAGATGATTCACCGAACTCACTCCCCGCCATTCTTCTTTGCCTCTGGCCGGGTTCCTCGAGGCCCCTCCGTAACACTTGCCCTCTTCACTGACTGTCCCTGCCCTTCCTTTTCCACATCGCATCGACTGGCACACGATATCCCTACGGGCCATTCACGAGAGCGGTCGCCGGCCCGCCTCGGCCCGACACAACCCGATCCGCAGCAACGCGACTGGCCAAGGCGTCACGTTTTTCCTTCGTTCGCGTTATTCCCTCCAACGATTTTCCAACATAGACCCTCAGTCGCGCGACGTACTCACGGATTCATTGCGGAGCAACGGTGTCCGACCCGGAGATACGACTCCCGTAGGATTTTATTTTTAGAAGCCCGGCCAACGTCTGCCGCGGATAATGTACTTGAAGATTTACCTTGAAGAGTATTCGAAACGTCCAGGGGAATAAATAACGAGCTCGGAACGAGTATTTACGCGAGCTTCGCTCAGGTTTGCTCTGCTCTACCTGGCCCCTGCGACCGAGGTGCCATTCAATCGGTGTCACTCCACCGACACTCGGACAACTTCTCTTCTTCCTGCTGAGTTTATTGATACTTTTTTAAACACTTCTATGCTGCTGTGATACCGTCGTACGCAAGTATGTGTACGAATCAGTTGAATTTTTCGGGACGGTCAAAGAATTATCCCTTTGCAGTCGCTTTGCACACATTATATTAACATTGAAATTAATATAATACCTCATACAACACTTAAATGTGTAGTAATTTATTCGATACCAACATACTTAATAATATAAACAATATTGTGAATAGTGGTACAGCAATTTTGGGTGGTATCCCTGAGTCACCACTAGAGTACTAAGGAATAATTTACCATCCGAGGTGAAAGCAATTTTTGCAAAATTGCGATGGGTCAGAATCGTGGAGAAAATGTTAAAAGTTACTTTTTACAACTTGTTTATCTGGGCCTGTATCGAAAATTTTAAAATTGCATTTGGTAATTATGTATACATGCTGAAAATCGAAAGGTGTAACAGTACGATTTTCTCAAAATACTTTGTTGCACACAATGGATCAAAATTGTTGCAAGATCTATTAAGATACGTTTTTTATGGTAATCTACAAATTCTGGTGGGTTAGCAAAATAAAGACCAAACATACAATACCAACTTTCGTGTCTAAAATCTGACATGTATTCACCTAAACTAGTAATTCTGCGAAGGTGTACCTGCAATGTAATTATTATCTACTTTTAATTGTTTCACAACTTTCATTTTCGATTTAAGCTATACAGAACCATCTTTTATTATTTTTGGATTTATGCTTCGTAAGACCACGTCCTAGGTTGTCTCCGAGATTGCATTATTTTAATTCATAAGCCATATTATTCTCCCGTGGAAAACAAGGCTGGTATTTTTCCGCGAACTGTCCTCGCTTAATGAGATTGCAGTAATAAACAGCTGGCAAATTTCATTACGATCACAGCACTAATTAAAGGCTGCGGAAAGTAGACTTCTCTCTTTATTCTGTGTTCCTCGTGATAACTTAGAGACGAATGAATCGCGACCATCGTTTACAGCGGATCATCGCTTTCTTCCTGCCGCTTCTAATGACTTTTTAAAATATTCATGAAATTATTTAGGTTAGTGGTTGTTCCCAGACAATGACTCCCTCGAGATTTTATTTTCCTGTCTCGCGCCTCGCGTATGATAAACGAGCCATGAAGGGCCATAAATACATCTGAAAAAGCAGTTCGTACTACTTTCCCGAATTGTTATAAAAATATCAGTGCGCCCGTATAAATATCGTAAGTCACGTTTCGCTCTCCGAGTCGGTGCAGCTTCCTTCTGGGGAAGACTTGCGCAAGAAAATCTCGTAAAACGTTTCGGCGAACTTCGAAAAACTAATCGACCGATTCCGGTAGAAGTTCGCGAACGCTCGACAGGGTCCAGCCGGCCGTTTTTACGAAAACCGTCATCTGTTCAGCTTGATATTCTCGGAAAGTAAACGATGGCTTGACGGGGACGGCTCGTCGACCACCTGATCCGCGCCCTGTATCGATCATGTTCGACAAAAATCCGGACCGAGATTGCGAAACTTTCGCCCAAACAGTTGACGCCAGTTCTACGTGCTCGACCGCGCACATTATTACGCGTACATGTGGACACGCGTTCATCGAGCGTGTCCATAATTGATGGCAATGCCACAAATTCTCCGGACATTCCGATAGCATTCTCACGCGTACACAGACGTCCGTTTCTGGGCGCTACCTATGATTTACCTAAATGCTGTATCGTCACTTCGACAGAACACTACGCCGCTGTTTCGCCGTTAAACTCTAGGCTCCGTGTATACTAGGTTTAGCTGTATGCTCAAGACACGAGATTAGGGGTCTACGATATTGACGCGACTGCTTTACTGTTTCACTGATTGAGCAAAATACATTCTGCAATTTTTGTTATGTCGCTTCGTTCTTCTAGCTGTACACACAATGTGCATAGTATCCCGAACTCAGGAAGAAACAGTTCAGAGCATTTCCTGAGACTCACTAACCATTGACGAGTCATAAACCGACGTGAATACACCGTGCTTGTGTGAGAACTGTTGTTGGAACCTACACACATCCGGATAAGATATTAACAAGTAAAATGATCACATGTAAAATATTGAAGAATTATGTTGATCTTACGCGTGAACTGCGTTCAGAACACAAGTACTCTTACTTAATTCGCTCACTACTAAACTTAACCCAAGTTAACTCGAGTACCAAACATTTTCGAATAATTTATTTTTTCTCAAGTTGTTAATTTAAATTGTTTCTAGTCTTATATCCTACATCCGCAGTTGCCTACATTGTGTTAAGATAGATTAATTGAACAGTTTGGGAGTCAGAGTTGTACTAACTTAAATACATCGTAATTGAATTACGTAATTCGAACCTTTCACTTCATTTAATTGCTAATTACGCGGATCATGAGTGTAATCGAAATACAATATAATGCGAATTACTCAATGTGTACATTACTCGTTTAGTGTGAAAAATATCATACCTTTTTATGTGATGCAACAGAAGGTTTGTAAATTCATCTCTCTCTCTCTCTCTCCTTTGGATACAACACAATTATTGAAAATCCAGTTATAGCAGTTGAAGAAGGGACGTAAAAACAATCAAACAAAAAACGGCTTCTTGTAGCTAGAGTGTTAAAACAGAAGAACATAACTATTGTACAATCATAATAGTGTTACGAACGAAAAGAGAAATCAATTTTGCTTAGAATTGTATCCTGCAAGATACATGCTCGTTTATTATACTGTCAATCGAATCATTTGCAGTTACGCTAGAGGTCAGTACACTTTTAGACACAAAAAGCTACAGGCTTTTTGTTATTCGTTCGACGATCAAAAACAATGGGGTTTCTGTTAGGAAATAATCGTTCGTGCAGATCAAGTGAGTTCGTCTATCGCAACAACTGAAAGCTCCCAATCTTACAAGGACGGTCGAGTACATGTTAATTTTTATAGGATTTTGCACAATTGTTTGTCGCACCGACTTGAGAATATTTGATTGGAGCTGTCTTTGCACTGTGAAAGAGAAACTACCGTTGAAAGTGATAGTCTGACACATCCATGTCGTCATGATTGCAACGATTTTGATACCAATGTTAATTGTCGATGTGACTGCTCTTTTCGTTGCGAAATCAGAAATCTTTACCATTATCTTATAAATTTTTACCTTTTTCTTATGTATCCAATAGATTTGCACGGAAAGATGTGAGAAATCCAAGTTTCTAGAGCGATTTCTAAAGTTTTTGACAGGTTAGCGCTGTCATGTTGTGAGTTGTGGCGGTGGTGCGTCGCTTACCGAGCGGAGCTGCTAGGTGGCAGCACGAGCGCGCGGTACAATGTGTTACAATGTTGTCTTTCGTACTATCTTCAAGTTCAGACAAGTGACTATCGGACGCAACAATTTAAACTACTAAACATTGCTTAAATTGCATAAATTGTAAATATTTCTCTGATCGCGTGCTTGTCATTACACACAACATGGCGACGCTAACCTATCAAACACATGGGTATCGCTCAAGAGTTTATAAGTTTATAACTATTGAAACATTGATCCTCCAGGATCTACTGGATAACATAGGAGAAAGGTAACAATTTATATGGGGAAAGCAAACATTTCTGGTTACGCAAGGGAAAGTTAACCCCTCAATGTAATTATAGTCCGCAACTGCTGTGACAAACGTAATCATTTTGTTATTCTTTTTGTTTCAGGTAAGTTTCAATATAGTGACGCTTTGTTGTTCATCGTTGGTAATGTAAATAGTACTTTAAGTTCTTTATGTATTTGATTGGAACTATATTTATACTTTAAGAGAGAAACTATCATTTTTGTTCAAGTTTCCTGTTTCGTTTATAATACATATATATGGTAATGCATTTAAAAAATGTAAACACATTGTTATATCATTTTCTACTTGCTAAAATTGTTGAGAAAAGAAAGAAACGTATGTGTAGCTCCTCTGTCTTGCAATTAATGTAGACAATTTTAGGTTATTATTTAATAATAGAGAAAACAAAATCTACAACGATTGTCTCTTGAATAATTTTGCCTAGCTATTCGGTACAATCCCATCTATCGTTTACGCCTGGAAATATTGAGGCAATCGGTTTATCAACTGAAAGTCTTGACAATGGCGAATTTTTCTACGTATGCCATTATCCGAGAAAATTGGGCCAACACTGATTGGCTTCGTTATACAGCACATCATAATCGCGTAAAAGGAACGAACATATCCCTTGATCGGATTTACCAGGCTAAAGTAACATTTTGGTCAAAATAGTGTTGCACTTTCCGTGACGCGTACGACGATGCAGCGTCGAGATTGGAGGTGAGATGTCGCACGATTCTCGATTAAGTTCGCGTTAACGAACGGCGAGATTGAAACCGTGGTAAGAACGGAAACATCGGAGAGGGAATTATCGAAGCGGAATACCGTGCCAGGAGGATTTCTCGCTTCGATTCCATGCCGTTACGTGTAAATGTGTGCGCGGCCATATCTGCCGTCCGCGCACGGGTTCTGTTATTTTCGAAGCGTAAGGCATACGTAAATAAAACAGCGCGCGGGCGCACGCGCGCTCGCTCGCTCGCGAGAGAGATCGTGCGGGGCTTTGTTGAAAAATATTTTTAAATCCGGGAGTAGCGTGTCGTTCCGGGTTCCGTGACTCACGTAAACGGTCCGCTGTTCCGGGTGAAGGATACGATTACCTGCGGAAGAAAGATAGGCATTGTTAGCTCCATGATCGAGCTTCCCTTTGAAATCGATGCGGATACGGTCGCGCAGGGACCGGCGCGGCGCGGCGCGGCGGCAGCGGTGGCAGCGGACGGCCCGCGGAAATGAAAACGAAACGAGCTTTGCCGCGGTCTACCAATGAATTTACGGCACCGTCGAACACGGCTTTTAATTACAGTATTATTATCATCTGGATTACCGCATCCGAATTCCTTTGATCTCAGTTTAGTCACGAACACGTTCGACGCGATCCGATTCTAAGCGTTGCATGCTCGTGAAGGGATGTCGAGTCATTTTCAAGGACGTTCCAAAATAAGTGACTCCGTCGGGCAAAAGACTATTCTACGTGCAAACAAGTTCGAATGAGACTGTTGACTTTTATCAATCAAGGTTATTTGACGAATTATAAATTACACTCCGGGACGAGAAGATAGCACACTTTGAAATTAATGTAATTTTTGTTCTTCAAACATTAGAAATTCCATTTTTTTTATACACATATATTTTTGGTGTATCTTTCTTAGTGTATCTTTCTTATGTTAAGACATATATGAATGAAATGAAACGAAGCTTCTCGTTAACTTATATATTTTTATTGAATGAAGTAGAATTATTAACGAAATATAAAGGTACAAAGTGATAGCACACTTAACCAAAAACTTGAAATATAACAGAATTAATCCACAAAAATCAATGCTCAATATTTTGTAGAACGGCTTTAATCATTCGGTTCGGTAAATATTTATACAATTTTTTAATACTATTTTGGCTAATATCCTCCCATTCGTCCAAAATGCACTATTTTAAATCGTTAATATTTTGGAATTGTCCCCAACAATTTTATGGTGGATGATACATATTCAGTACATTGTGCGTACAGCCATGTCAGAATATGTTGACATATTAAAATATTCATTTTCTATCTCACAGCGTTTCTATTAGATTGTTCCATGTGAAATGTCCGTTTCGAACAAACATAACCTTTCTCTAAATATAACTTATTGATTAAAGCAAGCACATTTTTCTACATAATTTTAGTCGCAAATTAAATTATTAAATTACGTTACTGGGGGTGAGTCGTTGGTTCAGGATTACAGCTGCTATTGTCATTGAAGGATCTATTTAAAAAATCCTTAGCCATGGACTGTAGATCTTTAAAAATTATGACAATCGTCGGTAGATAATGTGTTAGGGAAAAATATTGCGAATATCTTTTTAATTATTGTATTATTTAAGTAATTGAAAGCAGGATAAATATAGAACAGAGAAATTTCTTATATACACAAAAATGTATGGAGTGAAAGTATGTATCAATTAATTCACTGCATTTTACAGACGTAAAATTACAGTATTATATAGTTAATTAAAAATTGTAGCAGTTTCATTTGATCGCCGCTGAAATAATTTCGACATTAACTGTTCAAAACCATTATTATAAAAGTTTTGATTAAAACAGTTACGAGCACAACGTTTATCCTGAATAACCGTTATGAAGAACTGAAATTTGCAATCATTATCCATTTCTGTTACGGTTCCTATTTACGTTTTCATATCAGTTCCATAACCGTTACTTTTGCGGTTTTATACCGGTCCCGAAACGGTTCTAGAATCGATTCTTGGTTATTATCTGCTTAAAAATTTATTCTCAACTCCCGCTATAACTTTCATACTCTGCACTGTTCCGTTTAAAATACTAAAAGCGGAAGAAAATATTTGGCATATTTTATTATGTGCAATTACTTTTGTTATACTTCTACTTTTTATTTTTATATTAATATCAATATAAAATGATTTATTTATTTCAACTCTTTGTTAGAAATCAATATGTGTAAATGCCGTCTTTTCTTTTAATAATGATTTCGTTATATGTATCTACACATACAGTGACCTGTAACTGCAACAATACGGAATAAACGATACGAGAATCGATTTTGGAGTCATTTAGCTTAAAAATCCGATGTTATTACACACAACGATTTTTGAACTTTCATTAAAATGTATGAAAAAGTTTAATTTTCTCATATCAATTTCATACGAGTTATTTCAAAAATGAAACATATCGATTTATTCGGCATACGCGGTGAATATTATTGTAAAATCCGGATTGTTCAAATAGTTCCAATATGTTAAATATAAATTAAAAAATTCGGGAATTCTATGGATCTTTCTACCTTCATTTTCGGAGGTCTTTAAAAATGATTTTGCTTATTAGATTACATTGATTTCATTTCAATAAAATAATTTGAACGATTATTTTTCAAATAATTCATTTCAATAATGCCGAAGCCCGATATGAGGCATGTGAACGTGTTAAGTAATTGCTTTAACCATAATCGATGAATGTGTCTTATCAAAGTATTGTCAGACTATAAGATCGGTCATTGGAAAGTCCCGATGGTCACCGTTGACCTCGCAGCAGTCAACGAGTTAATGCACCTGCACGTGTACGCGTATGCACTGCTTTCTACGTCTGACATTAGACAACCGTTTCCACTGTGCCTTAATCCCCGAGCATAGACGCGACAGGTATTACATCTGTTGAAAAGTTCTGTCGTTTTTCGAAGCGTTGCGCGCCGTCTACCTCGCGATCTATTCAATTCACGGCGTATTCTAAACACAGCGAACGCGGTGTTTAAAGTGAATTCGAGCCCGTGAGCGTGTTCTGAAACGGTCGCTTGCGACACTTCAAACGATTCAGCAATTCAGATTCGACAACGAACACGATTCTTCCTTTGGTACCGTGCATAAAACAACGTTGTTAATCTTCGACGGCCTTGTGAAACAGGAATCGACTCCGAGCCTTTCGGGACGCCTATACCCAGGAAATTTCAGTTATTATACGGTCCTTCGTGTAACATTCGAGGCGGAAATAGCTTTGTCGTTTTTGTATCAACAGCCTTTATAATGAAACAAGTAATTTAACTATTTATTCAGTAATTATGTAGCTGTTCGTATATTGTCTACTTCGCACTGAAGTTCTTTTATCTCTATTTGCTTTTGAGCAAATAATATTATAAATCTTTCGACTAAATGATACAGGCATAATAATATTCCAGGAAATTTTAAATATTAACTGTATAATTTTCTTTACCATGCAAGACCGGAAACTTCATGTCAAGCCTATTTTTTTCTTCGATATACACATAGGCTTTTTACACGATACAAAAACGAGTTAACATTTCAGTTGAAAAATTAACTCAAAGATGATATCCTTCAGCAACGTATTATGCTTTTAAAATTAAGATACGTAATCACTAGACCGCGGATTTTATGCATTTATAACAAAAAGGGGTGCGTACAATTTCAAACAGTGGACATATTTAAAAGATTTAACGCCACCAGTGTATTAGCTTCAGCTTGACAAGAGTATCAACGTATTAGTTCCCGTTTAATTAAATAATCAAAAGAAGAAGAAATTTTTATTTTGCATCGAGATCTGCAATCTAGATATGACTTTGTTCGATTTGTTAGTTTTAGCATATTTTTCTTCGAATAATCGAAACGGAAATTGTTTCTATCGTGCATCTTCGGGCGGATACTGTGAAGTTATTAACGAATAAAAGACGTAGAGGAAGAGACAAGCTAGACGTAGCAAAGAGAAATGCTTCAAGTAGTAAGCGTTCATGGATGAAAATGAATTTCAAGCACGACGATGCGCACTCGGCTTTCGAGCAGGTGCGTGTTTGAAGCGGATCCCTGTGCTCTGTATACGGTTCAGCGTTATAAAATACGAGGCAGTTGAGGTATCGATAATACGGGATACCTCGGGCAAGCATTGTAGCTTCTTTTTCCTTTTCCGATAAGCAGTTGGCTAGAGAGGCAGTCGATAAAAAGGAAGCGATTCGAATTCTTCAAACACCTTTGATGCTCACCGATTATACAGGCTTCACGGTTCACGTAAAACCTTTTCGCCGGTGTTCCGCGAGAGATACGCGATCTTGCCGACAAGCCAAGACACCGAGGAACGTTATAACACTTATAACTTCCTTGATTAAGTCGCGCTTGAACGAGATCGATGGGGAAGTGCCGGCAAGAAAGAGGGAACGAATGATGTAAGAAGGAAAGGTGTCCGCTCTGCGAGATCGAAACAGCTTCCGATACGCTTCACACACGTCGATATACGGGGTGGACCAATAACTGTTTAAACTTGAGTAATTTTCAAACGCTTCGTATGTTTTCGAATGAAAATTACACTGGTACACCAATCTAAACATTTCTTTTATACGAGGAAATTACCGAAATGGAGAAAAGTATGCTTTTCTTGAAAAATTATATATAGGTCAACTGATAGAATAATGTCTTGTTTTAATACCCCTGGAAAATAATTGATTTATAATGTGTTATTATTTATATATTGTACGTTTGAAGATATCGAAATGCAAGATTTAGGTTTGCGGACACGTAGCTGGACAAAAGAAAATAATTAAAACAATACAAAGTGGACCGCGAAGCGTGATAAGATTAGATTAGTCTGTTTTTTTAGCTAACTGGTTTAAAACACGCGCTGCGTCATGAATCCATATCGATCCGTAAAATTTTATTTGCGGCTTTCCTTATTTCGAGGCTAAATTTGAACTGCCAGAACCATCCCGAGAGTGCTAAAAGATATGAGAGTCGTATTGTTTTTACGATGGCTCGATATACTTTTTCTTTTACTAGGCGATTGTCGGCTCACAGCGGACTGCTTCAAATTTACATCGATTTTATAATCTTGCTGTGAACGCCAATCTTTTCAACTTCTACGATCCGTTTGCGGGTTCCAAAATCGTGCAAATTCTATAGAAAATTTCTATGCTTTCTTTTGGTACAGCACAAGTATTGAAAATCCTATTAATAGGCTTCCGGTGGGTAAAGTGTTAATAACTCTTGAAATCATCTCAGGAATCACCTCAAGGAAATGCAACATTTTGGGACATTTTAATTTTTACGGGACAAGTTTTCACTGTGAATACATATACAGTAAATCCTCTATAAACGCAAAACGGTTGTACACGATAAACGCAAAAAGAATATCCCCTCCACTGTAGTAATCTGATCTCGGCTGGGGTATATCGATGTGAACCACTACTAATGCGACGCGGTCGTCGGCACAGTTCAAAGGCCCCTGCGATTAATTGACGATGAACGTTTCAGGCGCAAGGAAGGACAGCGTATGGGAAATAAAGAGACGCGGAGAATCGCAGTCACTTCGGCCGCGCGCGATCTCTCTTTACACGTGCTGTCCTTCTCTACGTTCGGCTCGGCCTTTGAAGCTAAGAAAAACAGTGTCCCGTCTACGATAAATGCAAACGTATCCCCTCGAGGCTTTTGCGTTTATAGAGGATTTACTGTATATGAAGGAGCGGTACACGACGGAACACAGATGATTCTCGAAACATCAATATGTCCTTGGTAAGGATTTGTTTCCAGAACATCCTTAAAACTTTTTCTTCTCTTTCAAAAATTCATAGAAATGGTGCCTATAATGTATGTTCAATTTGCGTGTCGTGTCTAACCTGAATAGAATCAGGGATCGGTTTCCATAAAAGTTTAAAGTGCCGTTATATTTTCTGAAATGTTTCATGTTGATGCGCGTTGCTTTTCCTTCGCGCTCGTTCGAATGTCTCTGCGATGATTGAAACGAAAATATTTACGTAAATAATTTACCAGTTTTCGGTTTGCCGCATGGCCCGCTAAAACTCGACATACTCGAAGCGTTTGTTCGGAATTCATAGTTGCAAACACGACAGGTGCGGTATGTCGCACGTATTGTTCCAGTGAAAAATCTGCAGCACAGTATCAATACTGTATTGTTATCAATATGTTTAACATTGTTTTCGCTAGACACCTTTCGAGTAATACAAAGTTACGCAACATCGCGTTTTTGCCGTGGAATGTTCTTCTCTGTATGGACATTATCGGTATGAAAACAATTCAATGTTTGTATAAATCTCCGTTGAAAATGCATGACCGCATGGAAATATCATCTTTTTTTCTCTTCAGCTCTCGATTCGAAACAGATATTTTTTTGGTTCTGTTTCATGACACAAATCCCGGGGCGTCAAAAATTACTAAAAACGTGTGCTTTCAACGGCCGATCCGATTTCCAGACGCAAATACCTCACGAACGAGTGCCCGCCTCCACTTGGAATATAACACTGTCGCTTTTATTGAATATTCGTTTCGACGCAGTGAATAAAGAATATTCCAATCGGTTGTCCGGACCGCTGTTATTAAAATTGCATATTGCGCGACCGACTTTGCGCTCTGCCACTAATACCATGGATTTTGCATGTTGTCGATGCTTTGAAGAAAGCATATAGCTTCTTCGTTTTTCGCGAAAATCACAGACTCGTAAAACATTGCTATTTTTACTAAGTTTTCTATTTTTCGTCTTGCAATTATTGAAATTATAAAGTTGCATACATGGAAATTGACTCGATAAATTTCTTTATCCGAGCACATATTGTAATAAATAATTAATCTATATCTGCATCTAAATAAATAGAGAGCCTTGTCATTTTTGTAAGCTAAAACATTTTGGTAAGGGTTGATTCGAGTTAAATTAAAGTTTACCAACATTTTAATAGCTTTTTGTCGAGAGTACGATTAGTATTAAAGGAAAATAAAAAATTAGTTTCGGGTCTAAAATATCAGCAAAAATACAATGAATATCTAAAAGTATCCCAGCAAATTTTTAGAGAATTTTCCAAATACTTCATAGTCTGATTAAACATAGTAGCAACGAAGGGTTGATTGGAGACAAACGAAAAGCGTAGAAACAGAATTAGCTGCTGAGGATTCACCAGAGATATGTTCGTTTCGGAAGAGCTTGAAGACAAATTGCTGAGTGTGGGACGGTGCATTATTTTGGCAAAGGGTCCATTCAGTATTTTTGAAAGGTTGAGAAAGCTGCGAGCGTTCTTGCATAATGGATTAGGAGTGCGGGGCGGTGTATATTCGCATAAAGGTCCGCAGGCCCTTGTCATTCCATCCGTTCCATCCGGAACACGTTCATCACGGACGGGATTCTCCGTCGAGAGGAGTCTCGATCGTGCGCGAACGCTCGTCAGTGTCCGATTTCAATTGCCGATACGATTAGCTGAAGGAAAGGCGAGCTCGGGCATGGGCACGAGCACGAGCACGCGGGCACGAGCACGAACACGCAAGTCCCGTCGCGCAGAAACGTTACGGTCAGCGCAGCCGAATGAGAAATAAGAGGGCACGTAGAATGGCGCCGAGTGACCCGCGGAGCAAACGGATCGGCCTGTATCGCGTCGGACGAATGTATGCAGTCTTGTAGGCGGCTGAACACACGGCACAGAACCTGCGGCACAATGGCCTTGTACGGACAAAGCCGGACGACAAAAGAAGCCAGCCCGATAAGAGGAGGAAGATGCGAAAGGAGCGGAACTCGGTAACGGGCCGAGCCAGCCGTGATTTCGGCTTGCATCGAGCGTAACCCATTTAACCGCCGATAACGAAACCCACCTCCAACCGTATCTGCCTCTCTTCGTCTTCCTTTTCTTCTTCCTTCTCTTCTTCTTCTTCTTCTTCTTCTTCTTCCGCTTCGTCGTCGTCGTCGTTGTACCCCTCCTCGTTGTCGCTCGAAGAAACGCTTCGTCCGTTGGCGAAGAAACGAGCTCGGGAGATCTTTCGTTGCGAGACTACGATTGGGATAGATAGATAGGTTTCGAGATCCGGGGGAGTCACGTCAGCGAAAACTTGCGGTTTTTAGAAAGTTTGGATCTTAGATTGACGTCCTTTGCGAAAGCTCGTTTTTTTGGACAGCACGGCGCCGGCTATTTTTCTCTTACCTTCGAGATCGGAATGGGAATCGCGCGTTTATCATGGAATGTTGTGTTTCCGATAGCTTCGATCGATCTGGAAACCCTGTTTTTATCAGCAATTTAGGAGCTTTCTGCACAGCGGTTTCCTAGATAGCTGCACCAGGGTATCCTATTATTCGTTAGTCCTTCTTATAACTGGACGGCGGATTTTATGCATTTATGATAAAGAATGAAGCGGTGCAATTTGAAACAGTGGAAATACTAGAAGAATTTAGAAATACTGTTTTATTATTTTCAACCTACCGCTCATATTAAGAAAGATAATAAATTACTATTTCAATCTAGTTTGTTGCAATTTGAAACAGTCGAAATACTAGAAGAATTTAGAAATACTGTTTTATTCTTTTCAACCTACCGCTCATATTAAGAAAGATAATAAATTACTATTTCAATCTAGTTTGTTGCAATTTGAAACAGTCGAAATACTAGAAGAATTTAGAAATACTGTTTTATTCTTTTCAACCTACTGCTCATATTAAGAAAGATAATAAATTACTATTTCAATCTAGTTTGTTGCAATTCAGGTAGAACATTTTTATTTTGCATGGAGATCCGCTGTCTACTTATGACGCAAAGTATTTGGCACATTTGCTTGGGGCTTTGTTACTTCGCACTAGTTCGCATCACTAACTTTGCATGGCAACTACTACTACTACTACTACTATGATAAAAGATCCATTTACTGGCACTTCAAGAAATGACACTGACATTATGCAAAGTTTTTGTGTGAATTAAACGAAAACATAAGGTACTATTTGTGTTTGTTATTATTTCATTAAAGAACAAATTTTTCGTAACTTTCCGAACCTCTACTTTTGTTTATAAATTCATTCGTTCCAAAAGTATATTTCTAGAGCTATTACCGTTACTCGTAAAGCGTGTGTGATCGAATTGCTATCACCCAACCAAATGTTACCTCTTGCATGTTTGAGTATCCGCTTTCACAGACATTCCAGATGTGATACACACTACAATACTTTATACGTCCTGTTTAGAATACTGGAGTCTTTTCTCTTTCCGATAGGAACCAAATAGTAATTTCAATTCTTCCGCAATTTTAATAACTCGGAAATATTATGATACACTGATATTCATAACATCTTTCACAATCTTTTTACTATTTTAAAGACTAATTTTTGTTGGAAGTGTATGAAATTCGCAGTTGCGATGATGTTTAATTTCGTTGTGCAGAAACTCTTTACCACGGGCAATGTTTAATACATTGTTGAACGAATGATATCAAGTCGTTATCATCACTACACAGCGGATCTTTATGCAAAATAAAAATGTTCTACCTGAATTGCAACAAACTGGAGTGAAATGGAGATCTATTTTCTTTCTTAATATGTTTAATAGGTTGAAAACAATGTAACGGTACTTTTAAATCCCTCTAATGTTTGAAATTACACCTACTTATATTTGTCATAGATGTATAAAACCTACTAACCACACAGAATCGAATAGAATGTGTAGAATCGTAATGGTTGTTCATTTAGCAATCAATGTATTAGAATGGTATTCAAATATTCAATAGATGAGATGCAATTTGTTAGATAGTGGCTGTTTCATTGGATCACTTTTAATTTGAATAATAGTTGAGCAAATGGAATTTTGAAAAGTTGTAATAATCGGAGATTGAGGTAGAAGGGCTGTTGCTCCCGGAAAGGTAGCGTGAGTCATCTTACAACGTATGTCATGGGTATCGTTTCAAGGATACGTCGCGTGGGGGTACTTTCTTGAGGGTACGACGCGTGGGAGTAGTTTCTTGAAGATACGAGTCATAGAGTTCCCCGATAAAGACAGCTATAGCTATAGATCGGACTATTATAAATTTTCTACCCAGAATTCACGAACTTTCTTCCTACGACCGTAAAAATGTCCCCTCAGACGCCAAATTTTGCTGAAATCGTGCTCGTTGTAAAATCCCGGTTTACAACCCTTAAGAAAGCAACCAAGTTTCGAAACTAAAAAGATCGAAAATAAAAATACCTCAGCATTACACACTATACACTACTGTGCAAAACAAAGGAGCACCCAGTATAATTATAAGATATAATTTACAATATCTTTATGTAGAAATTGTATTATACAATGATTGATTTATTGCATTTAAAGTATTAGATAATCCGCAATAACACATATATTCTCAGAATTATTCAATTAAACAGCTGAATCCTTTTTCAATCCTTACTGTGTTCTTACTTGATTTTTTACGCTGATCTATTAAATATGGCCGGATGCTTCTTTCTTTTGCACAGCAGTGTACATATCAACTGAATGTACAGGGTGTAAAGAAATGTCTTGGCTACCATAGGCATATTCCACATATTCGGATCAATGAAGATTTGTAAAGAAAGTAAAGAAAAGATCTTTAAACAAATTTTTTGTTATTGCATAGAATACAATGCAATAATTGAAACTGTGCTACTACCGAACGATTACGATTTGCAAACGAAAATTCTTTCATGCAACAAGAATATTTTATTATAAATGTAAATGGTAGAAACAAAGTTTATACTGCTTTATTGCTGATTACATAACGAAATGATTTGTTTGAGACCATAGCTACCGCATTTTAATCGTGGAACAAAAAGCCAATACAACTGCAGATTGCATTCTCAAATTGTTAATATAAAGTACACGTATTTATTACATGATCCGCAAATAAACCTTTCACGTTCACAGTGCGAAATACAAAAAATTTAAGGTACAATAAAAGTTGTAATCGAATATTATTAGTGGATTTTATATTTACTGGATCTATATAAATAAAATGTATATCGTGTATATATACAAATATAAATCTAAAACATTTTTATAACTGTGTATGGAAATTAAATGAAATGACATATATTAATAAATATCAAAATTAGACGTAAATTATCAGACCTTCCTTGTGGTTTGTTATCAATTGCGGATTTTTATGCAAAATAAAAATTGTCGACATTAATTCGAAGACATAGCAGCCAAGTTGGAATTTACTAGATTTATTCTACTCTAAAATTCTTGTAATCTTTTTAATGTTTAAAATTGCGCCAACTCATTTATACCGTAAGTGCATAAAATCCACAATCTTGTTATCTCAATTAGCATTTATTTTATAGAACACGCTTTTCTGCGGAGCAAATACGAAACGTGAATTTTGAGACTCCAACCTGCGCAAGTTTGAAGTGCAATATAAATTTCAGATATTGTAGGTACTGTGTATCGACATAAAGATTCATACGTGTAAATATTATTCGAGGTAGGCGTGATATTACAATGCAAACATTCATGGTTAGATATCGAATATCGATAATTATGATAGCATGATGTTATGACCTGGGCGAAGGTGACCACTTAAGTCCTGATACCAAAAAGTACAGTATGTCAACTGTATAGTCGATCGCAAAAATCTGCATTCGCAATGTAACTTTGAAGTATTGCGAGAATTTCTATTGGAAAGGTACAATAACTGATTGTGAGTTTAAATAAATTAGTAAAATATAGCATCGTTTAATATTAGGTTTCTTCTAGACGCGTTAATATAAAAATAATACGAAAATATCTTGTTTCCAATAGGGACGATTACAAAATATTCAGAAAGAAAAATTATTTCCACTTTCCCCTCAGTTGCAAAATATCTTTGAAAAACATACTCAAATGCTCAACTGGTAAACGTTGGAACTCCACGCTTTCAAATTAGTTCAGCTGTTCGTATGCATTTTTTCGTGAAGTTATAACCGTTAAAAATTGCTGGTTTAATTTTACACGCCAGTGCATATTGTCGTATAAAATTTTACAAGCTGTTTCCTCCGAACCCATAGCAGATGTTGACTTTATTTCATTCTTTAAATAGAACCAGAGCATTGTATTATTTAGTGTGCAACAGATTTCTTTAGGATGACTTGTAAGAAGATAAAGATGTCGCTCTTTTGTTCACCTTATTTCTTGGTTACGTTGCGCAAACAATTTTTTGTTATTTTTCGTAAACTAAGAGTGTTATGTGATAGTTAAATGATAGTTAATCAAAAATTTGATATTACAAAATGTATGTACAATTATTGGTAAAATTCTTATATTTCACTTGACAAACATTCCTCGAGGTTAAAGAGCAGAAAGTAATTACTGCAAAATAAGAAATAATCAGATCCTGTTGTTCGTTATCGGAAAGTGAATAAATTAAACATAAAAAAGGTAGATTTGTATTGTTACGTTCGCATTATTATGTATTATTGCGCTGCAGTGTTTATTGTGCTGGCATACATATATTTCGTTAAAATTCTGTATCCACTGAGCAATTAAAGTCTTTTGAACATTTAAAACGTCGAATAACATTTTAATGAAGTGTTACATCCCGTTGGATTTACACGCTGTTTGCGTTGAAGCTCATTTTTGCTAAAATCAATATTTATTAATTTTTTGAAGTGGTTGTGATACCTCGATACGAATTAAACAAATAATTGGTAACATGGATTTCGCGCGCACGCGCGCGGTGCGTTCAGTGTATCAAACAAAATTTAAAAAATAAAAAAATTGCCACAAACAATAATACAATAAGTAGATTTATCCAAAACCGTTAGACGAGAGATCGAGTTGTTAGAAGATGAAGGACATCGAGGCAAATATTTAGACAAAGTATATCGCTCATTATTAACAGTACCATCAACCAGCGTGGATGCGGAAAGAGCATTTTCAACTGCAGGTAATTTGTGCAAAAAAAATTACGTTCAATGCTTAATGACAGTTCAATAGATGCATTATGTTTTTTACAATCACATTTCAAAAGAATGAAGTCAATAAATTAGTTAATGTTTTTTTCTATTAAACTGAGTTTTTGTACCTTCATGAAAATGCCTAGTACTGGTATTAATGCCGGTATACCGGTACAACGTTTAAGAAAATACCGAATACCGGTATTGTATTTTTAGTCCGGTATTGCAATCCCTACCTATAAGTATGTACATATACATATAATTGGATAGAAAACACTTTTATTTATCGTTAGAAAATTTCAAAATCAGAAAACTGTCCTACACTGTAGTTACGATGAAACGAAATATATGAACGAATTTTTGTACATATGCAAGTAGTGGAATCCTTAAACTTTTACGAGTTAAAAGGAAATTTCGTAGACTACTCTAAAAATTCTCTTTAAACCACAAGATTCCCTCTGCACTCTCACCTCATAAAAAACGGGAATCAGAACTTTGCGATCGTTGCAACATGAACATCATCATGCAACACATATTTTACTACTGAATATGGAAACCTAACCAAAGGATTCAATTCTATCACTGTCAATTGAGTTATTCTTTTCTTTTAAAAATCCGCAGTATAATTATAACAAACTCTCTCAAACTTCCCTTTATGGATATGAAGGAATCGGCAAGAACTATTTTCTTTTAAAAAGTACTCATGTATTCGTACATAAAGGACTATACATCTATGTGTTAATTACTTTAAAAATTTTCATAATGGAAAATTGAAACTATGATACTATCGCAAGAATCTTCAACGTGAAGTAATTACTACAGTCAACACACATGCATTACGGCCTTTCATTCTCACTTGCTCGAGAAGGTCTAACTAATGATCGTAAATGTCGATGCGGACATAGCATAAATTTTGCGGCAATATCTTTTATTTGATGAGCAGATATTACTACTTACAAAACAGAAAATTAATTTTTCTCTTCCTAGAGTATATTTCTCTTCCTAGAATGTATAGGTACTTGTTTGTCTCAAATAATTCTGTTTATCTAGTACACTAGTTCTTCTATAACATCTTCTAAAAAAGTAATTTGATCCATTAAAAAGTTACTCCTTTTCAAAGGGTGTCCGAATGATTTTGTCCACGGTCGTACAAAGTTACAACATCGAAACATTTTCAAATGCATTGTGGAGGAGGATACCCTAACGCGACGTTAAATAAACAAATTAATTAAAGATCCGCTCGGCGAGTAACAAGTTACGATTTATCGCCGTTCGGGTATACGAGTTCGTCGAGGACTAAGGACGGAAAAAGTCGGAATGGGTACCGGTTGAAAACCCGTTCCAAATGTTCAAGCGTGTGCGCGCGCTTGATGGGTAGAAGGTACAAATAAAAAAAAAAAGAAGGAAAAAGAAGAGTACCCTCGGTAGGGCCCTCTAGAAACGAAAGGGCCAGAGACCACACACTCCGTCGCTGCACAATAAATGGACACGGTAACCCTTTGCCGGTTTGCAGTGGCGCGGCTTTCGAAACCTTTCTGCGTTCCCTCAGTCACTTGCAAAAACGCAGAAACCTATACGCGATACTTCAAAGCTTCCTATCAAGCTGTGACTGGGGAGCAGGCGAAGTTTAGCGACAGCTTTCACGAGGAACCAACCGGCCTGGCTTTTTTGCGAATATTGTTTTCCTGTCTGTCTAATACAGCCGGCTCACGGGCACGTTCCACGTTGGCCCCGCACGAATTTCATTGGACATGCCACACGCCGCACAACGCTCAAATTTCAATAACACCGATCGGATCTGTTCAAACTGTTCGTTCGCCTGACAAGTCTGTGTCATTCCATTTAAACTGCGTCGTCCGATAATACAGGGTGATCCAGCAAGTATATGCCACGTAAATTGCTTAGACATCTATGGTTATGTTGAATAATATTGTAAATTTACCCTGTATAATATAGAAACAAGAAAGCAAAACAGAAAAAACCGAATTATTATGTTGTATGCTACTTGTTTTGCTAAAATAGAGGCTTGTGCTGCGATGTAAATGCATTCGTGTAGAATTGTCGTGCAGTTAACTAACATATTAACATTCAGACACTTCTGTTCAATGTAAACGATTAAATTAAATAGTACATTTTGAATTCTACGGTACACTAGTAAGAGGAGCCGAACAGCTTATCTAGGACCTGTTGAAGGCAGGTCTGCTTGTTGCTTTTAGCAGCTACATATAGTGAAATCAAGGAGCGCGTCGCCGTCGCAGCACTGTCCTTAAATGGGGGCTAACAATACGTACACACTCGTGATGACAATAGGAATTTTACCAAATATTGCTTACTTCAGACTATTTAATCTATGCAATAAACTTTACTTATCAGGGAGTTAATAGTTCTCCATAAATTCAATTTGTTTGCATGTCTTGTGACACACAGGCCGCTTTTATTCATTCGTAGTTCTTGTTTCTAAATTTTCAAAAAGAACTTTTTCACAAAAATTTTTTCCATTGTTTCAATTCACAGTTCAATAAGGATAAATTTGTTCTTTCCTATTGCGTTGCAATTTTTTTTCTATTAGAAAAATCATCGGGTTCCGAGTGAAATTCTCTGGCGCCTTTTATTCGGGAAATTTTTGTTGGACCGGGAATCCGAGTCTCGCGACACAGCCACGAGCTGCCGAAGGTTCCAGCAATTGTTCGTGGCTGTCTGAAATTACAAATGAAAACATTAATACCGGCCGCCGACATTTCGTCCAAATATTTAACGGTGGCTGCAGGTTTCTCGCACGAATTTATATTGAAGCGACAGCGGGCATGACGATTTCTTCGTCCCGGCTCGTGTTTTAGCATGGAGATGCGATACATCTCGGCGTTCCGAGATGGTAGATTAAATTTTCTATAGGGCGTAATCGAGCGAAACACGCGGCGATGATATTATGCGCATCGCGGAATAATTTTGTTGGCGCAAAAGGTTCTAACGAGTACGGGATCGCGGAGTCAATCCTTTGACGCAATGCGAAACACGCTGTTTGCGTTTGCACTCGGCCGAACACATTAATTCTGTTGCCCGTTTAACACACGGCCCCCAAACATTGCAGTTTATTTGAATTTCTGTTGTACAGTATAATTCCATAACTTACCCCTCCCGATATGTTTTTCTGATTAAAAACTGGTGTTTTGCGATTTTTATCCGTAGCTTGTCGAACGTTTAGTATCGCCTTTGAGGAGATGACATAGAACTTTTAGGGAAAATAGAAAATAATTTAAATATATTTTGCACTCTCATTTATGTGTAAAACTATGTGACAGCTAGACGGATTGTTATGCAAAAGATTGACCAAGTCAATTATACGAAACAGAAGTTCGGTGAAAAAGCAATTTTCTTTTTCAATAATTGTTAATAAGTTGAGAGCAACGTCATTCTCGTAATGTCTTTACAGTTTTCTACTTAAGCATTTTGTTATGAATGCATAAACTCCATAATCTAATTACAATTGTTTCAATCAAGTTTTAGATCTGAAATTTGTTGATCAAAGAAGGTTCATTTTCTTGATGAAAGATGTAAAAGCCTCACCTAATTCATATAAAATTTCTGTCACTGTGAAATTACTTTAATTTAATATTTGACATATTTATTTTTATACACATATTTAATACTTTCATTGGAACTATGTATTGTATTTAAATATATTTGAAAAGGTTTAAGAAAATGTTCAAAGGAATTGCAACAAAAAGGAAGGAAGTTGACGTAATAAATTTGGAAAGGACAGAGGTGTTGAAAATGAAGGTGATGTCGGGGATGTGGTTTGCATTTATTACAATTCATTATTTCCACATTCTGAACCTCGTGAACGCCGGGCTCAGTGTCAGATGTGTTATAAATGGCTTCATACAGAATGCGCTCGCACAAAAGAGCAAACAGGAATGTTTAATTGTGACATTCGTATAAAATAAACTGTTTCGTTTTTACGCCTCATGTCTTCACTATGAATTAACCCTCTCATAAATTGGATGGTGTGAGACAGTTTACGTATTTCACATCACGTTTCTGTTACATATTCTCCGTTTGAATAAATAATATGGAACTTTATTTTTGTTCTGTAAATGTTATTTAGTGTTGTCTACATCAATGGCTACACGTTTGCCTAAATTGAGACTTGTCCTCCCATTCTATATACCTTCTCCTTCCAGGATGCTATTCCCCACGCTCCGACTTTTCCCCTCAATTCGTGCTCCTTCCCCTCAAATCTGATGACTCTGGTTGGTGGGGGAAATAAGCGCTTGAGGGGCCCCAGACGGTCTGCGCCCACCACTGGATCTACATGATACTATTTCTTCGAAACTGTATCGATTTTTCTCAGTGTTCTCTGAAACACAGATTCAATATAAACAATGGAAGCTCATTTCTTTATAACTAATTTTATCGGGGAATTTAGCTATGGGAATGAAGTGTGTTCATATATTAAAACGACGTTAGTTGGCGATTTCTAGTATCGCCAGGAAAAATTCATTAGGATCCGATCGTATAAATCGCGGATATCGTAAACACAAGAATAACGCTCTCCCGGATAGCCGTTTTAATTCTTTTGCCTGGAATGCGAGCGAACGTTGTAAACGTATCGGTAGCTTCGACGAGTATACGAATGAGGAAACGCAGTAGATTAAAAGTCGATCAATGTATCTCGTGTACACGATCATCCGGCGCAATGGTTCGAATTTCGAAATCCGGGAAAGCGGAGTTATGAAAACTAAGTGGTCGATTCTCGCAAAACGATACAATGAAAACACCGACAATGAGCGCAACGCCGTGCACGCGGACAATAGTTTAATGGATCGCGAGGCTGTTTACACGAGCAGCAAGCTAAACATTTTGTTTCCCTTTGTCGCGTTTCAATACAGCCGTAAGAATAACTCACGGTGCTCAATAGTTAATAGGATCACCTCGCAACTGGCTTGATTTATACCAATTACCCAAAACACGAGTTCCTACCACTCTTTTTGCACAGCGCATTTCTGGAAAATTATTGATCGCTCGCGTAAATTTCTATTGACAGATAACGTGACAACATAATTGATGTAGTAGATTACTTGTAAGTTGAATAGTGATGGTCCACTTAAATTAATATAAAAGCATTATGTACCTTGTAAATCATTTGTAGGGTCTGTTTAGCTGCTTAATCATTTTTTCAATGAATGAACTTTTCCTAATTTAGCCATTTGCTTAAGATACTTTCCTGGTGAGTGGAATGATAGATCTTCGAGGGTACTTTTATTTCTGACTCGATGTTATTTTGTACTTCAGATATATAGGTGAAAGGTCACGTAAATATTACACCAACTTCCTACATTGCTGCAGAATTTATATATTTGTCTACAAACTGTGACGTCTGAGAACTAAAAGGGTCTGCTATTTTTTACTTGTCAAGCACACGTATTTTTTTAAAAATACACGAACATCAATATTAAATTATCCAAATATTCATCAATCTGGGCATTACTGTAATTTCACGGAACCAATTTAAAATTCCTGATAGACTATTAATTTTGCAAAGAAGCTAGGTAAATCCACAAGAAATTTACATAAAATAAATACAATTTATGTTAGTGACAATAAGAATTGTACGAAGTCTGAATAAATGCAATCTCGTCGTTCTTGTGAAGCAATCAGTCAGATTTATTACTCGATCGTTCTGCTGTTAACTAAAATACAAATATTCCTTTATGGCAGAATACAAAATTGTAGAAGAGAAAACACTGCCAATTACGTTTATAACATAAAATATTCGACGAGTAAGACGCCCTAACATGGGCCAGTAAATAATATTACTATGCTCAAGAGACACAAAGGCTACCCATAACATTTGCAAAAATATTCTCAACGGCCAATCGGTCTGGATACCAGCAACATTATGTTTTCCCTTATTGTTCGGTGATCGATACATGCATCCCCTGTTGTTACCCCCTCCTAGGTACATGAAACGGAGATAGTTCCTACATCATACATCAATGGCCACTTGTTGACAGGCTCTATACCCATTCGCAAATATTCAAGAAAAGATTCCGCAGGTATCGATCGGATCAGATGCAATCTCAGCTCCGCGGAGATATAAGAATTAATTGATCTAATCGGAGTTCCGCAGTGGTTCTTTGTTCCACGTTTGCGCGAGCGACATAATATATATATATATATATATATATTTATTGTTGACGGAATCGAACCAGCATGGAGGTCTCATTTATCCCGTATACTAAACCGTGGAGCGAAGGCATGACCTACCTCCACGTCGCGTCGCGTCGCCCCGAGTGCCTACCATAGACCCTTTTATTCTTTTTACGCTCATCAGACCACCTTTGCGCCCGTTCCTTTTACTTCGGCCCGCTCTCTTTTAAAAACCCCTTCTTCCCTCTTCTCTCCACTGCTGCCATCCCCTTCCATTGGCACACCATTCTCAATTCTACAACACCAGCGTCTCGTGTGTTAAGTGGTCGTCAGGGTGAAACAGATTGAACGCCGCTGTAATTATACTGGTGCTTTATGAGACACTCCTTTACAACTTGGACACTCCTTTCTCTCTCGTATTTTTGATCTTGCATTAGGCTCTGCCTTTCGTTTCGTGTAGCATTTGGTTGGACAGAAAGTTCGCAGCGTTTTCAAATTACAAGTCAAAGATAAAACCAAGCTATTTATTCATACGTTTGTCCAGTAACACGAGAAGTTACCTCGAAAATGGCACAAAGTAATAGAACAGCATGGAAAATATGTTGTTGAATAAATTTATGAATAAATATCTGAATTTTAGCTTCCAATTTTAATTTACAAACGCTACGTGCTTTTGTTCCAACCCAATATTAGGGGAGATTCGTGTATGCAGGTCCCAAAAATGGTATTGGAGACTGTCGTAAAGGTTGGGACACCGAATAACTTGGGACAACAGTGCTTTCTTCCCACATTAACGCACTGGAAACACCAATGGCATGGTTGTCAACTTTATTTCCGTTTATAAACATACATTTCATGAGCATTAGAAGCAACATGTCGTGTTCAGTGTAGCTGTGCCAAGCAAACGCTAAAGATATGTCCTGAAAAGTTTTAGTGTGTTTCCTTATTGATTTGTTTCCAACTGAAAATTTTTCAAACCTGATTATTTAAATACATCTAATTTGTGGGAAACTCAATCTAGTTTAGTGTATAAGTTGGGGCATAAACTTTTCTTCTTTGTTTCGCATATAGTCGTCATGCATTACGTAAACGTTACATAAAATAATCAAATTGTTAAGGCAAGGACTGCGCCAAGAAGAAGGCCAAAAAGTCCACAAAAGTTCACAAAAGTTCAAGAATCACAAAAATTACAATATTGTTACGTACGGAGGCTTTGCCTACGTGACTTTTACTCCCTTCTTGCAACCACGTGTTCGTGCAGGAGGTCCAGCTCGCATGCCCAAATAAACAGTTTTCCCCTTATGGGAAAGAGGATGCATCTGGAAAACTTATACAGTCCTCCAGATTGTCGGTTATCCCTACCACAATTTTTAGAGCAATTTGACTAGTATATAAAGGGCTCGAGCTTGGCCTCCACGGGCTTAGTTGAAGACTGATCACGTAACAGTACGCATATAGTGAGATCGGGTCAGATTCCCTTTCAATCAGTTTAACTCAGAAGAAGTTTCGAAACGCGTATTCAAGGCAAGTCATTTCACTCACCCCCGCATTTCTCAGTGCGTGAAAATCGAGACATCGGGAATTAGCTTCCGCGATACATTAAAAACACGCAACAAGTGTATTTCCAATTTTCTAAAGAATATATTGTGCTCTTTACATTATTAATTGAGAGTCTCTGATATTTGATCTACACCTTTTTGAAGTCCAGTAGTTAGCATTCCACTCACATTGATAAACCTTTACCGCTCGAGGTTTATCATCAATATAAAGTTACGAGAGCTGTATTCCCTTAAACCCTACCTCTTTCCGAAATCCTAGTGACACCCGGTGATGAAACAGGCATCGGCTAGTTCACGAACTCCTATCTAGTGGCGACCCGGTGGTGAAACAGACATCGGCTAGTCCACGACAACCCTTTCCCTATCTAGTGGCGACCCGGTGGTGAAACAGACATCGGCTAGTCCACGACTACCCCTTTCTCCTCACCTAGTGGCGACCCGGTGATGAAACAGGCATCGGCTAGTCCACGAAAACCTATCCTGTGACACCCGGTGATGAAATAGGCACCGGCTAGTTCACAACCTCCTATCTAGTGGCGACCCGGTGGTGAAACAGACATCGGCTAGTCCACGACACCCTCTGTCTTTCCTCACCTAGTGGCGACCCGATGATGAAACAGGCATCGGCTAGTCCACGAAAACTTATCCTGTGACACCCGGTGATGAAACAGGCACCGGCTAGTTCACGACAATCCAGTTCATACGAACAAAACCTCGGCCACGTCTATCCGCCAGCCCTCGGCTCGTAACAATATTTTTATACCCTGTATAGTACCGACCAAATTGGGTTCGTTTTTTTCCAGCAGATAGACGATCTTTATTTTAGAAATAGAATAAAGATAGTGTTTTCGTATAAATATTTCTAATCTAAATTAATGTATTGAAAAATAAAATCTGAGGCTACATTGAAATGCCATCGATAGAATTTTATTGTTAACGATCTATATTGTCTAGAGACTGCTGGAAACTCCGTACACAATTAATCATAAAGTATTTATTGGAAAATTGATTCACATTTTAATGAAACTTCCATAGCAATTTAGTGCGACGTGCAATTTTATGAACGTGAAATGGAGCTTAAACGAGCGGCTTCACGAAGCTATAAGTGATATATAACCAGAAAGTTTAAAATTGTCATTTCGAACCACTTATTCTTGTCCAACGTATTGAGGAGTGAAGCTTTCAATGAAGTATAGTAAATCAATCGTTGTGGCAGTTCTCGAAAATAGAGGAATGTTTATTGTAAATAATGTATAATTAAATGATTAAATTACTTGATTAAGGTAATACGATAGACTCTTTTGTAGAGTTGTCATTTGAAACCGTTGATGTTATTGTGTATCACCTGATTCTCCATTTAAATGATAGATTGCGATCTCAATTTACGTTCTGTAAATGAAAACCATGTGAAAAGAAATACAGTATATGTAATAAGCTATTTTCGAACAAAACATGTGCAACTCGTTGGATAAACCACTGTTTAATTTGAATGGAATATTATTTATTTTATATAATATCAAATATATGCATAAATATATATTTCTCTTACAGAAAATTGTCTATAACTAAAATAATAAAAATTCTTAATTATACATAGAATTAAAAAGAAAAATGCTTGTATAGTGAAGAATTAAATTTAGGCTCCTATTATTTGTACAGTGTTATATAAATCACTCGGTGACTTTGTTAGGCACAGTGTACGCCTCAGAAAATCGCGAATACGATGACGGCTTCATTAATAATGCTGATTCAGATTACGCTTGTGCTACTTACGAGATTACTAATTTACTCGTATTTTATCCTGATTCACCTGGTATGACTGAAAATTATTGTCATAAAGAGTGTCCCATTAGTCACTGGACTGCTTAAAGGAGGCCATTGAGGACGCGACGCGGAGAAAAGAAAAAGTTCTTTTCTTTGTATTATATTACTACACAATGGACAAAAGAAATTGCGATATTCATGGGGCGTAAATCAACAAAATTCATTCTTTCACTGCGTCACAAGCGGCGTATATTTTAAACATGCTGCTATAAATGTACTACGTTGTTATTCATCTTCAACTTGTGGACTAATTTTCTCGAAAGAAATTGTGATTTCGCGACTTTGCTACGAAAGAAGCTAGGTCTCCTTATTTCATCATATTTTCAAGCCTCACACAATAGAGAAAAATATTATTTGCAATACTTCTGTTGTGCACAAAATATTAACCAATCATGTGGTTTCCGTCAAAAGTCAATGCTAGAAAAACACCAAAAATTGTTGGAATATGCGCTAGATGAATATGGTGGCAGAATGGGTTGACCAAATTCGATTTTTCGGCATGATAGTGCCACAATTTATCGTGTCGAATCGATGAAAAAATACTTTGAAGCGGCAAACGTGGAGGTTTTGCCTAGGCCATCAACAAGTCCGGACTTTTTAATCCAATTGAAAACCTTTGAGTTATTTTAGCTCGTAAAGTAATAGGGAGCAATAATCTAGTGTGAATCAATAAAAAAATAGCACGAGAGAAGCGTGGTCTCAATTCAGAACGGAAACATTGTAAAAATGAATGGATTCAATGCAAAGAACATTTGAGATCACCAAAAATAAAGGGGGTCAATTAAACACTGAATTTTCTTTGCCCTTGTTTTACTTTTTTAAATTTAAATAAAAATCCACAAAATAAGTTCAGGATTTTATAATTGAAATTTGTTAAGCATATATAGATATATATTAATAACGGTTAAATTATTTAAACAAAAAGTGAGTGTAGCTGATTACTAGACTGCGGATTTTATGCATTTATGACAAAAGTGGACACGTACAATTTAAAACAGTGGAGGTATTAAAAAGATTTAAGACGACCGGTGTATTAGTTTCACCTTAACAAGATCATCGAAAGAAGAATGAAATTTTTATTTGGCTCCTGTGTCTTGCAATCGATGCAACCATTTTTCATTTTACATAAATATCTGCAGTCTACTGATTATGTTACAAACAATCTGCTGTTGAATAAAGTTAAAATTCAAACACAAATTTACGTGATAAGAATAAAGTGAACATTATCTCGGTCACCGTATGTACTGAGGAACACTAATGAGAAGTCTATTATGTCCGACCCTACCTTTGACAATCTCACAGTACCATGTGCTTTCTTCATGAACCAATTCAACTTGTAGATGTGCTAGTTTCGGCAAATATTCAAACAAGAGACTCCATAGAGTAGGGGCTATGAGACAGTAAGCGGTGTTGGGACCATTAAACATCAATCAGACTATGTTTCCTTTGCCCAGCCAACTTGTCATCGCCGCCAGAGCGTGTCCAAGAAGTTCGGTTCATGAATTTTGAGGTTGCATTAGCGGTTGCGTGGCAACTCTCGCCTGTTTGCTCTGGGTCGCAATGACATGACCAAATGAATTCGGCACTCGCCAAAACAATGTTAAGTATCTCATTAGTCCATTAGTTGCTCGCTAACGGGAATTCCCCGGCTACTTCACACAATCCGGAACGGAAGAAAATCAGCCTGCGGAATGCCCGTCGCTCCGTCGAAACGCGGACTCGAGCGGGATTGCCGCCGCGCCGCCGCAGCGAGTGAAACCTGCACGCTTACGTAAAGAGGAAGCTTTTTATCGCGCGTTTAATGGCAATTTCCGGGTGCGCGAAACGCCGGGTTACTTATATTTTTATCGTATCAGGCAAGTTCCTGCGGGTTCGCGGCTTCCACGTCGCACCGCCTCGATCTTAATGAAAACCGATCGACCGTCATCCACGGATTACGGTCATTTAGCGCTAAGCCTCTCACGGTTCACCGCAAGGGAACTCGAGTCGGCCGAACTCCTTTAATCATTCTTAAATCACTATATCTTCGGCTGAACCTGCTTTTTGTCCGACTTCCTACATTGTCTGTCGACGGCGTCCGTCCATGTAGAGAAACTGCATGTGAGCTAACAGGTTGAATGCCGCACAGTAGGGTATTTGGCCCGAAAAGTCGAAAAAGGTTCTACAATTTTTGCTGTTCGACGTAGTTAACACTAAGCCTTTTTTTAAGTCTTAGGACGTTTGGAAAAAATACATTTGCGTGCTCAACCCCGAATGGGGGTAGTGTGGGACTCGGGGGAAACAGGTCTTCGGATTGCCCAATACCCACTAAGAAAACCACACGTTCAGGACTTATGCCCTTTCCTGCGTCAACATCTGGCTCGCTGGAGGGCCATACGGGGCACCGCTTTTCGCATTTCTCCTGTCTGGTTTATTATGCGAGCTTTTTTTTCAAAAATTTTCAGCCAAGACACTTCTCTTAGTCACGAGAAATGTCACTTTCAAGTATCTGAATGTTACTAAATAGTACTCTCTATGGAAAATTATTATTGTAGATTACTCGCATATATGTATATTCTCGGTTTAGGAGAAAACAGTTTTTAGTCATTTTGAACAAACTGAAAATATTGACTTTTGGCGCGTTAAACTGGCCAAATACCCCACTGTGCGGCGGGGTAATTGGGACAAGTACCCTATGTCGCAACGCAGGCTTTCCCACGGCAGTGTGGATCGTCGAACAGGATCGTTTGATCGCGAAAGGGTTAACAGGATTGAACCGAACAAGGAACATCGTTTTATCCCGCCGAAAAGTACGATAGGTCACGTCGGAGGTAGAGCGGGCGCGATAGGCGGATTAAGAGCGGAAGATAAGAGGGTTAAAAACAAGGCACAGGTGTGTACGCGCCATGCCGCGCCGGTGTAAAGGAGAAAGAAATAAAGCTATTGGCGCGATGGCGATAGGTGGGGAGAAAGGTAGACACGAGAGGATATGGAGTCCGGAGAGGGAAAGTGATAGAGGCAATTGTGTGTGTGTGGTATAGAGTCTGGGGTATGTGCATGGCAACCAGAAAAGAGTAGCGTGTAAGGGATGGACGTTCGAGCAGCCACGTGACATTTTGTCGGTCGTAGACGGCCGAATCGATCGCCACGCTTGCCTTTGTTTGACTTAATTACCGCAGCGGCAGATCGGTAGATAGGCCCCGCACGTCCGCCAGTCGAATCAACTCTGGAGTACCGTCAGAGCGGTTCAAATTCTGCCGGAGGCGAGACGCTCGGTGAATATTAGGGGCGATCGAGAGTGCTGAGTAAATTTCATCTTCTATGCTTCCGGCCGGTAAGCTCTTAAGAGCGGCATATATTTAACAGTTCGCGACGAAGAAAGTGGGAGAGAGAGATAGGCAGAGAAAGGAGAAAAGAGAGAGAGAGAAATGAAGAAAGGGGTGGGCGGGGGCTAGAATAAAGAAGAGAGAAGAAGGAGAAGAAAAAAAAATGGTGGCGAAGGAACCGCGGCGCGCGGTGAGTAACGCGCCGGTCGCGCGAATAATAAGCCAATATAAATGTAAATGCGAGGAAGTGGGTATATCTCGTATTTAGTGGCTTAAGTGAAATAACGCGGTGAAATTATACAGCGATCCTATTAGGCCGGAATCGTTGGGGGAAAAAATGGCCTCCGCCGCGGCGGTGGAACACTAGAACGCAATGAGAATGTATGCGGGCTCTCGGTCACGGTGTTTTGAAGCCACGTCGCGTCGGAACCACGCGGCCCTGTGACATTAACCCGCACCCGCTCGAATACCCGGTTAAACTGTCTCGGCTGTGCGATCGGGTTTAAGTGCGGCTGCGTTGCGAAACGGAATCGAGCTAAGGGGATCAGATGAAAGTGGCGAGGATTGTAAGTTCAATGGATAAGTGTTCTGTAAACAGTAACATTATGGACTCTATACTGCCGCACCGAGAACATTGTGAAATACTGACGACGGTCGAAGTATGCTTCGATCTCTTTAACCCTTCATGCCTTCTGAAGACACTTTCAATCGATGACAGGGATACGTGAAGCTACCACTTACAGTACCTCGTTCAATTTAGAATTACAGCCAATTCTACTTTAAACATTTACTGATCTATGTAATTATAGGACATGGTACCTACCGTTCATAATTATTTCAGCGACATTGATTTCACGCTTTAACCTATTTTTGAGAGGTACATAATGTGTGTCCTATGTTATTCATGGCGTAAATGACTCTTTAATCGCGCACTCTGTACTCTTTCTGTCCAGTTTGATTTTCTTTAGAAACTTGTAGGATGTATTGGGTAGTAAGATTAATAATGTAGGAGAAAGAATGTGCGATGACAAAGTTCATTCGTTGTTCACCAAAATTGTTAGTCCTTTTGAGCTATCAATATCGTTCCGATTTGAACAGTTTATATAAATAATCACTGAATTGGTATTATCTTCATTGAAATGAAGAAATAATCCATTCATTTTTTAACGGCTGTTTTAATATTACAAGATACTGACATGTTGAAAATAATGGTGTAAAAGATAACATTGGAAAGAAATGTACATTCATTCACTCACAATCAGAACGAAATTAAGCAACTGAATGTGTACGATTCATATTACTCTATAAAGCCAAGAAGATACACCTACTACGTAAAAAAAAAAATATTACACAGGTTTCTGATCTGGTCGCTTAATAACCATCGCAGTTGAAGAAGCGACGTAAAACAATCAAAGAAAAGGATTCTGATGGATAGTACAGTCGGTAGACTGTGGATTTTGAAAATTGTTGAAAAATTTTAAAAATTGAAAATGTCAATATGTGATTTCTCCTCTATTAAAATTATTAAGAGAAGAAATAACATTTTATTTAGTTTCTGTTCCTTGCAATCGATGCAGACAATTTTTATTTTGCATAAAGATCCTCAGTCTAACAATCAGTATAAAAATAAATGGAAAAAAAGGAATATTTTGGTTTGTCATCTCATTTTTAAGAAAATCTAGTTGAAAAATCCGTCAGGTTCGCATGCTCTAGCATCTGTAAGAAGTAGATCCGGTATGTTATGAACAGACGCGTCAGCCGATTCCTATTCAATATCACACGTACTCGCTGAATTTTCAAACCCAATTTCCTCGAAAACGCCGTATCAAACAAAAAATATTATTCCCTTTTTGCAAGTTACTTTCTATGTGGAATTACTCGCTTCCTAGATGCACCACCTGTGTGGCCGCACCCTGTAGAATATAAAAGTGACGCAATGTGAACGGAATTAATGAAATGGTCACAGTACACTCCAGGACAAAAACATACCACACAGATTGACCAGCTTGATGTTTCAATTGCAACATTGTTGGACGACTTTTGTCAGGGTAGTACACAAGAATGGGAAATAATTTTAATGTAAAGGAGATGCATCACAATATTAAACACAAAGTTCCTTGAAACTATGTACATATATTATGGTAGAAGCTGTTGAAACTCTGACTAAATACATTATTGTTATTCTTATAAAATTTTATAAAATAATCCAGAATAACCACTCTTAGTGCTTCTAGTAAACTTAGTGTTAAGTCAAATATGTTTTCACTTATGTACATATGTTAATAAACGTATCCTGAAACAGATTATGTAAATAAATTTCATTTGTAACGTAGGAATGTATTAAAATCATACTTTTAACGTATGTCACCTTTTTCGGGATTGCATATAAAATTGTTGCAAGTCGTGAGCACTATGCCTTCCACCAGCAACCCCCTCCCAAGAGAATATGAATTTTGGCGAATTACTCGTAAAATATTGATGGGAGGGAAAATTGCCAAATCTTGAAGGCCGTTTTCTCGATTTTCCATATGGTCATCCCAACTTGGTCACTATGGAGATGGGATTGTATAACGTTCCTAGCAGATGGTGTTAAAAACTTAAAAAAATGTATTGCTTCTTCAATGGAAAGTCAGTCAATGTTTATGATAAAAGTCATACGAATGCTACCATAACGTTACAAAGAGTGATGGGAAACAATGTTGACTACTTAATCGACTGGTAGTGACATTTTTTGTAACAAAGAATACATCGTTGCCATTGATGCACAAGAAGAACTCCGAGTCTTCCCTCTTGTTACGAAATGAAGTATCACCGAATTAAACGCATTAATGAGACATCGGAAATGCATGCTGTGGAAACTGTGTTTTGGTATTTACCAAGAAGTCACGTCCGCATGGTAAACCTTGACTGAATGAAATTCGAGTACATATTTCGAACATTCGACGACAACCGTGGTTAAAGGGTTAGCGTCCATAAAACGTCTAGAAGCTTCCCTCTGGACGGAATATTCGAAGCATGTCAGGTGAATCGATTCTCGTGACTAATTGCATCTCGCCGAAAGCGTGAAACGAACGACACCGACCTTTGATAGGTCCGCAGTGCCAGAGAGTATCGGGCGAGCAAGGATCATCTCGCTGAATGTCTCGTTCCACAGACGTGAAAGGGTTAATTAGACCGCGTTAACGAGAAATGAATTGTCGGCGATCGTCAGAGGATCTCGGTTGGGTATTCTCGCGGGAGAGTTCGATCGGCATCCGCATCAGCATCGGTCGCGTGCCGATGAGAGGCGGCGACCACGCCGGGAATAAGAAATTACGTTGTCCGGGTCGGCGCGTGCCGAGCCCGGCATACATCGTCGGCCCGGCCCGGCCCGACTCTACGTTGTACCGTGAATACGCTCATAGTGCGCGCTCATACCTAGGCAACCGCATCCATATGCATCGGCCGCTCGTAAAGAACAACAGTGGCGAAATTAACGGAGGCAAGGTATGCCGTCGTCGAGGAGGATACAAGTGGCTTGCAAATGGGTTAGAAAGTTTCTGCTCGTTTTCACCTGGTTCCGTTCGCCTCGCACTCGATTGCGTTCCTACGGATACGCTGGAAATATGCGCGCGTAAATTCACCAACATTATTATTTCGAGCTGAATTGTCCGGATCGACGGACGGCGGAACGGAAATTGCGGAGGCGGAGGCACCGGCGCATAGTCGTCCGGCCTCTGATGCGTTGAGTCAACGCACCACGAAACTCATATTTCGCGTTTTTTACGATCTACCGTTTTTAGCATGACTTGAAACAGTTCCGAAATTTACTGCTTCCTGCCTTGTCATGTTTCACTGTCGAAATCCTTGATCCAATTTAGGATATATTGCCTTGATCGTCTGGCTTAATATCACTGACTGATCAAAATTGAGAAAACTGAACACTGTGTTCAGGCAGTGGGTGAAACTACCTATTACCTTGATCATCTGGCTTAACACATTATCTACCGACAGCTATTTCATCATTTTTACAAGTCTATGATCTTTCAAGAACAATAATAATTGCAATCGTAAATTGATAAATCGGCAAAAATAATAAAGTATTTTTAAAAACTTTTTTATTTGGACCCTTAATGAAAATTTAAAATATATGTTTTGTAGATTTATATTAGTTATACACATACTGAAAATTTATTTTGGTAAAAAAGTTATTCCGTTTTATAGGACGTACGAAGACTTTTGCGGGCCACTGTATGTATCTTATGCAATCGACTTGGAACGAACAATACATGAACTACCAATACTGCATTTATATAAACACCTACGTAACTTACTCATGCACCGACCCTCGTAAACGATTATCTCATCGGCAATATAAAAATTTGACGCTTGAAATTTCAAGATTAGAAGTCTGTATCGGTTCAATCTTCCTATTGTGCTACAAGCGGTATGATGTTAACAGGATTAAGGCTCGCGTCTCTTAATACTTGTTTCAATTATACCGGGCCTTTCCAAACGTGCCTACAAAGTTTACGAGCACCAACAAGAAAGTTTATTATTTAATTTTTGTTCCACGGACAAGGATTGAGTATCGGATTGAGTCTAGTTGAACCGCGGCTGCAGCCGAGGTCTTATTCAACCTCTCGTCGGAATGGATCGAGCTCGACCCGTGGAGTTCGAAGCCGACCGTTGAAATGATTTTCCGTCGACTCTTTAATAACCGACTACCGAAGCGGCTTTTTTTTCTTCCTTTCGAAAGTCCGGGAAAATTTGGATTTTTCGTGAGGTCGAGCGGCGGCTACGTTGCCGCACAGAACGTTTGTGCCCGCTCGATGAAATTGTTTCCTCTGACCGAACTGTTCGTTATTCGAACCGAAGTTATTCGATACTGTCTGCTTAGATTTTTTCAACTTCGAACTTCTGTGAAAATATAATACTCGCGATTAATTTATGTATCTACTCTCAGACTTTTTTTGAAATTTAATTTTAATACTTTCATTGGATCGTGAATTTCAGACGTTTCTAAAGTTTCTGATCTTTTAAAACTCGTTATAGTGAAGGGTATGAAAAATTTCATCGGAATGGTCGAAAGTTGTTAAATGCATTGGGGGAAACTCGAACCCGGAGCAATTACGAAATCGAATATTATGTCATGCTAAAAGAAGAATTTTCCTGGCATTTGACATCTCATGTCACAATTACTGTCGGATTAAACATGCAGGAAAGAAAACACGCACGCTGTTCTGGATAGAGACAATTGCAAATGTTTTTTCACCTCGATGCAACTTTTTAAGAAATTAAGCGTTCGTAGTTGCAAATGCCTCAATGCGATTGTTTTAGGGGACGAAAAAATGGAAACCAAGAATTAATTTGATTTTTCGTGTATTGACGAGTTAATTGTGTGTGCATAAAACAAATTCCACGCGCATTGTAAATTACAACAGTCGCTCCATAACAGATTAGAAAAAATACTACAAAAAATGTTTCAAAATTGATGAACAGTTTTGTAAATCGGTCCTGAATCTATATTTCTAATGTTTTCTAGAGCTCTAATATTTTTAATTTATTATGAGAGATTATGAAGATTATGAAGCTAGATCTATGAAGAATTGTAAAACAAATTTTTTTTTGTATATATTATAATAAAAATGGCTAAAAATGTGGATACATACCTATACCTAATACATACATACGTAAAATAGTCACTTCCACTGTTCCTTGGTTCTATAAATATTATATAAAAATGATAATGCAATAAAAGTCAAAGATGACAGGTCGTTGAAACGAAAGCAAACATAGCAGTGTATTAAAAATAATGAAATCCATCGATCGAATGAACGGCTTTTCACGGTAATGTTTGCAAAGATTCCATTAAAAGCTGGATAGAAGTCGATGGATCTCATGCACGCTCGTGCTCAGCCGTGTATGTCTTGGGTGCCGAGCGATTTCCATATATTACAATGAGAACAGAGTTTCATAGAATTTACTGAATGGGTGATTATACAGCGAGCGTACGTTAGCTGTTAATTATTCTAATCAGCCGTCTCTTCAAGATGAACGGTCACCGTAATTATCCGCTGATGTTTCCATAATTTCAGGTTACGCCGAGAAAACGTCGCGCTCCTTCGAGCAATTTGATTACACCACTGTCGAGGAGTTGCACCCGATATTAACACTCTAATTAACGTTCCGCGAGTTTTAGGGTCGATTTAAGATATCGCGCTTAATAAATGCTCGCATAAATCCTGATACGTATTACCGTGCCCGATAAATTAAGTTTCGGGTTCGGGGCTCGATGTTGCACGGCACCATGGATTTTATCATTCGCATGGTAAAACCAGTGATTTATACGATCGGGGTATATGTTTATCAACGAACTAACAAGCAATAAATCCAAGATTTATATCTAATTCACGTGTTGATGAAAGTTTCTAGCGAAATATCTTGCCGGCCTCAGGCTACCGTAAGTTATTTAATATTAATTTCCTTTCGGATAAATGATATTCATCTTCCAATTAGGTTGAAGTTCTCTTAAGAACACGAAAACCATGCAGTTGTGCAAGCCTCGATGAAAGTTTCAATTGGCGTATATTATTTATCGTTCGATGCCACTATTATTATTATTATTTTCCTGGAAATGCTAATGTCAAAAGCAATTGCTTAATATTTGCCGGAATATATTAAAGAATATCTATGTTTCTGATCTGCTTTTAATTTATAATCGCAACTTTTTCATGGGAAGGGAGGAACGATATTCGGTGGAAACTTCTACCTGTTCGTGCTAGTTGCCAGCGAAATAATATCGCAAATGCAGAGCAGGCGAACCCTTAGTTACGGTTAAATTCAACTGTCCAATATCCGTTGTTGTTACAGACGAAGCTGTCCTAATGTTAACCCCGCTATTGTAATCAGCATTTTCCGTTGTTTCGCGACCGCCAGCAATCGCGGGAATCATACTCGACAACGATCTGCTCGAGTGCTCGCTTGTCTAATTTGTTTCGGTCACGAATCCTCGTAAAAGAGACTAATATTCTTTCGCAGGGGTTATAAATCCTGCGTCAAAGGACATTTGCTTACAATTTTTACGACCGACACGCAAAATTATCTACCAAAATAGCGTACAACCTGCCGCCATGAATTTCAAACTTGGAACTTTGTAATTTACCGTAAACGTGAAGTATTAGGTCGGAGGGAAAGTTCTGTCGCATTTTGAAGAAAATATTTGAATCGATTTATAAAAAAATATATTTACCATTATTCAATCTTGTAATTTCCATTCAGATAACCTGTCAAATTCCTTTCTTCCAATCACTCACTAGCGACATGTGTTTTTCATTTACAAGCGAAATTACTTACCTGTTTATTTCGAATACGGCAGAATTTTGCCTCCAACCTAATATTATCGGGTCACTATTGTTTTCTTTTGATATTTTACCGACTATGCTTGATACATCGAAAAAAGAAAAATAATTCCTGCGAGTCGTTCAAAGTACACAGGACAATTTACAAGTACAGAAGTTTATTTACTTGTTTTAACGGTGTGTGCAAAGGGCTTATTCATAAAATAATAATTCGATCTACGGTGAATGTATAGCGAATATTTCACAAAATTAAAGCAGTGAAAAAGTTATAAAATATGGGGAAACGATTACGCTAATAAATGTTAATGGCCAGGCTTCCGATCTGCGTGCAAAAGTGTTTTTGAATTCTCTAAATGTTATTACGTGGCACAAAAGCCACGGTGCAATAATGACATTTTTACTGCATTTGTCGCATGAAGAATCTCGTAGTCGGTGAAATTAATTTTCCCTTACTTTACCCTTCATAAAGTAATTTATGAAAACGAGAATTTGCATGAAGATCTACAGTCTAGTAATTACTAAACTAACTGTTCCGCACCATATAGATTGTAACAAATTTTTCCGTGCTCCTCTCACATAGGCGGAATGTTATCACTGATTGTTACCACTAATTCCGAAAGATCTTACGCTCGTAAAAGGATCACGATTTAACCGGAATTTTGTATTTGCAATTTGCAATGCGAAAACCCGTAGCGACGAAAGCAAGATCGGCTGGGATTAAGGGATCTAATGAGCAGTGATTCGCTAATTATACAGGCAGTCGTGTTACAAGGATTACATTCGCGAGGTTGAGCGCGACACAAAGCCCGTCAACGTCAGAACTCGTAATCAAACGCAACTTTCCTCCCGCCCGTCCCCTGTCTTTTTCTGTGTATTATCTGAAGGGCGAGCTTTTTATACAGAATAGCAGAGAAAGCGTAACAAAAAAGAAAAAAATACGTGTGCAGAACGGGAAAACTCGAGGGAAGTTGAAACGCGTCTGGAACAGCGATCAGGGCCGAGCGAATGAGCGCCGGTGAATGCGTTGCGCCGATACAAACTGTAGATAAAAGGCTTGTCGGATTTGCTGAACGAAAAGTCATCGTGCTCCAGGCGTTTCTGACTGACCTTTCTGGTGTCACTAGACGCAAAGCGTTTTCCGTTCAACGTTGCACGCTCGCGCCGGATATTAACCGATCGACTCGATTTCTCACGCGATGACAAATTATTTCATGTACGTGAAAGACAACCCTGTCCCGAGAATTCGAGTTCGGTGCCTATCGTTTGTCCGTAGCGCCGATACGATCAATGAAATCGGTGTCGGAATCTGATCAGAAAGAGTGGCAAACTAAATTCGAATGTAACGATACACTGGCCCTGCCGCAACTCGTTGCACCGACATAAAGGAACCGATTCGGCTCCTTTATAACAACGATAACGGATAGAGAACGTAGAATAAAATATTTCCGTGTGATGGTTCGTTTTCGAGAAAATTCAATTTCACAGATTTATTACCTGTGTGCGCGCGCGCCCTTCGAAATGCGATTGGCTACCGTGTCTGAACACTATCGGCCATTTTTATTTGCGACGGACACGCATACTATGTCGCAGCCATTATGCATGCGATTTTTATCGGTTTCAGTGTCTACTTTGTATCCGACCGATTTATGGCAGATGTGGAACTTTAATAACACATTTGTTTGGTTAATATTGGAAAGATTAATACACTTTCGACTTACACTTATCAGTAGACAGTGGATATTAATGCAAAATAAAAATTTACTTATTATGTTTAATAGGATGTTTATTATGTCGATGTCTGATTACTTTTAATCGGACTCGTCTCAAAGCTTGAAGCATCTACTTTTACTTTACTTTTAAAGAATTATACATATGCGTTATTACGCCAATTATTTGTTACACTGTTTGTTTATGAAGTTAATCGGTTCGGCAAACGAGTAGCTGATCCACGAATCTCGGTACCGATAGTAAGTAACAAGCTATGGGTGCCACATGCGGCGCGAATGGGAGGCCCCTTGATCCTAGCGCGGCAGCCAGCGCATTAACAAACAAATTCTACGTGAAAACAGACTTCTCGCCGGAACGTCGTGAATAGATCGTTCGCCACCACGAATATCTGACGTTAATAGATTTCCAGAAACATGGATTACTCGTAACGTACTGAGCCGCTCGTCTTTAAGCTAACCAAGTGTCCCGGATGCCGAGTTAAAAATAGGTAATGATACGTGAACGCGTAATCACAAATAATCGCCGCACTCGTCAGCATCCCGCCCCCTTCGTCCGCGGATGGCAGCAGAAACAGGCTGGATCTTGCGCGCATCAATTTCACCTCTCGCTGGCTGAACAGCATAAATGCGTCTGCACTCGACGACGAGTCGAGTCGAGTCGAGTCGAGCGCGGCGAGAAGGGATCTCTTTAGACTCATAAATTCGTCGCCGCCCAATTACCCAAACTCGCAGGCTCTTCTCGTTTGCGGGTGCTTAGCGATCTTCATTCAAGACCCACTCGAACACCTCCGCGAAAGTGTCGAAAGCAGGCCTGTCGATCCCCGGCGCGGTGTTCGCAGTTCAGAAAATGACTTCTGCAATCGGATGGGCACTGATGAATGCTCTTCAGCTCTCGAGGCAGGTCTCATTCACTCTTCTTTTTTTCTCCCCCGACTGGTGGAGCTGTATCGCGGTCGCGTTTGCGGGCACACGATGAGAAAGCAACACGAACGACGTCGCGACGCGACGGTGCGAGAGCAAAAGAGACATCATCGGGCTGGTTAGCCGGAGACGGCAGCAGATTGCGGCCGGCGCTAGATACAGCCTTGAGAAAAGGACCTCTAGACCATGGGAAGAAAACATGAAAAAATAGGCTAGGGGGAGCCGACAAGGGTTGGAGAAAGCGAGAATGAAAGGAGAATCGTAAACGCAGCGCAAGAAGCGGCGCGGCTGTGTGCCAGTCGCGAGATTCTTAACAGGAGATGGGGCGCAGGGAAAGAATCGAGGAGGGAGAGCTGCCACAAAGTAGGCGCAGCACTTTATCGTCGACTATATAAAAGCTGAGACACTCTCTTGCGCGTGCTCCTCTTCTTCCTCCCTAACCCTGCTTTTTTTCTTTTCCTTCCCTTCTTGCCCACTACTTCTCTTTTTCCTCTCTCCTCATCTCCTTTCGTTCCACTGTTTGTAGCTTTATCCTACCTCTTACTCGTCCTCCACCCACGTGTCCTCGTCTTCGTTTTTTCCCCTCGCGCGGAGTGCTGGTTTTATTTCCGTCTACCTGGCCGTCGTACTCTTGCCTTTCCTCCTTCTTATAACCCATTTTCCTCCCCTTTCTACACCTTACAATTGTCCCCGGTTTACTTCCACCCCTACCCTCGGCGCCAATCTACGACTTTTTGCTCCATCGCTGTCTCGCTCGCTCGCACACTTACTCGCATCTCCTTCGCTCGCAGCAGTACGCCCTTTCTTCAGCAACTCCCGCGTCTCCTTCGCTAAGTCAGTCTCCTCCTTATCCCCTCCTGCTGCTTACTCGCTTCTACACCTTTATCGGCCGCTCGTAACAAGTTCTTCCTCCATTGAGACGCGCCCGCTCGCGCCGATACACCCACATGTCCCTATCTGGCACATAAATCCGACTACGTGGGTGTACCGGCACACCAGAGATTGTGTATATGGGTAAAATCCATTCATGGACGCGAGTCGCGTCTGCCTTGATCGCTGCTCCGTGCGCGAGCAGGTACGCGGAAAGGTAATGATGAGGCGTTTTATAACGCAGTAAAACACGCCGCGATTCCGACTTTGACTCCGACTCGGATTTCGCTCTGCGCTGTTCTGTTCTCTTCTCTGTTCGCAAGCTGCAGCCTGATGGGCGACCCGCTGGCCCTTTTTGCGCCGCCATGGTTGAAACTTTCGAACCATTCCGCCGCGGTCGTGCTACAGCCAACGAAGTTCAGACTTCGTTTCTTGATCATGACGTTAGTCACCGTTCGACCGTTATCGTTCGAAGTAATCGCGACCTCTCTGGTGGAATTGCTAGAGTGGGACCCGCGCAGGAGCTCTTATCGGGGAGCACTATCGCACGAGAAGCGAGGGTGAAACAGGACGACGAAGAAGCGGCTCCGCGCTGCGAAAAATTGGACACCGTGCCCGGATCAATTAATTAGTCGAATGCAATGCCTCGGTACTTGAAGTTGCATTTAAATCGACGATTGAACGCGCTAGATTGAATCGATTTGATTGTGCAGCCGTTTATTGTGCAAGCACTTGCGGCAAATGTCCCTAATCGCGACCACGTTCCTCTTGTCGATCGGTTGCGCCATTCTGATTAATGGAAAATACACACATTATTTAGCGCGATCATCGTCGACGAAACGGTCAGACAAATCGGGCGAAATCGGGGCAATTTATTTGGTAAAACAAATATCTTTAGCGTTAAGACTTACGGCATTAATTACGTTTCTAATCTTCTTACAAACCAGAAGCAAGAGCAGCCTATGTCTGTCAGTGCAGAAATGAATTTTTAAATCTGGAAAAATATTATAAAGTCTCTCAAATATGGTGAATATGTCTGATAACGTGTCAAAGTTTAAATATTGTGGTTCGTTGTTTAATTATTGTGACTGATAGAATTAATAACAATAATTTCAGGTAATTCTCCTTGAACATTTTGTTCATTGAACTTTTCATCGATCAATATACGGCACATTTACCTTCACTTTATTTTATCACTTTGAAAATTCGATTTGTGAACAAATTACACAGAGAATGTAAATATCCTCGTTCGATATTAAACCATGCTATTCTCATGCAGATAATATCTTTTATATTGTGTTTTGTCATCATAAACGTGTCAATTAAAAAAAAAAATTAGTCGTGTCAGTACCATTATTCATGTTGTATACAGTTTTAATACTTTTTTTCATATTTTCAATCTTGATGGTATCAATAAGCCCGATTAAATAAGCAAAACTATTTCTGTCTGAATTGATTTCATGTATATCTGCATTCCATCGTAATAATTCATATAAAAAATAACTATAAATGTTATTTTTTCAATTTAAAGGACTAAAGATAAGAATATATGTATTTCTATCTATACAACTACATATTCATATGGCACTTTATACACGAATATTATTTTATGGAAACATAAATTGGAATAAGTCGAAAAGCACGATTTCAAACGTTGCCGGTATCGAATTTTTAAATAAATAAAGCTTACCGACCAATTTCTCTTTGCATTTGAATTTTTATGCGAGAAATAACTTTTAGAGGGTTGTGTAATTCACCCTGCGTAATGCGCTAATAAATTCTCTTATAGCAGGTGTGTATTACAGTGTTACGCGGTATAACGTATCTAGCGTGTAGTGACTCATAAATTTGATCACGTAAGACCAAGCATACGTGTTTACGCCGATTTTATATGCGGAGTCATTTACGACAGCAAAATCAGGCAGAGACAGGTATAAGATAGCAATCTTTGCAATTAATTATTATCCTATATGCGTACCAAGAAATCAACGAGCACAGTGTAGAGGATATCCTGCAGTTAATATAACAACGAGATAACACGTAATTTTCCGTGTAAAATACATCGGAAATGTTGAACGAAACTGTTGTTACTTCCCCCCAGCTTCCTCCTTTCACTGAATCATCAAACAATAATTACATTCAGCGGAATCGATGGACAGAGAATAACATTTTAATATATGTAGTCTGTGTTCATTACAAGTTAACATGACGAGTGATAGACAGGTGTTTTCGCAAAACGTGTACCGTGCGTGAATGATTAAATTCTGTATCCTCCGGAAACAAAGCTTCGTTACGGAAACATTGTACATACTCTAAATATTTCGTTTGCGTTTGCGCATACACTTATCGTGCCATTAGTTTTTGGCTGCTGCTTGCGTCGTATTTCGAAATGATAAACGTCTAATTTTATATAGTTTTAATCTCAGATGATTGCATAAGTTCGTGCCCGATTTGAAAATAATCGTGCAATAAAATTCAATGGTTAAATGTTAAAGAATACAGCTTTATTAATCAATTATATAGTCACCATAATAACTTTTGTTACAATTAGACAATCTCTTTATTATGTGAAATAAAAATTCTCCACCTAGATTTTAATAATTCTGTTAATAGACAAATGAAGTTTTACTGTTTCTGTCTAGTCAGAATCCAAAAACAAAAATATGTGTCTATTCGTATCTGATAAATGGATTAACATTGGACAAGGAATTATACTAGTATTATTTAAACAAATTCAGTTGTTCGGATAAACTGTTGTATTCTTCCTTAAAAAAAATACAGCTTTAATATTTACAACGTCCATTTGGCTCCTGTATTTTCTAAAATATTCGACCAAATATTATACCAGAGCCACCATCTTCGAGGATTACTTTCTCACAATATACATGACAGTTGACGGACGAAAAAAGATTCATGGTAAATATTTTACGTTCAAATATTTGCCCACTCAAAGCTCTTGCGAGGTGTATGATAAGAAAACATTATACCTCTGTTAGCCTAATGTTATAGCACTTCGAAGCCTGGGAATAACGCACCTGTTTACTCATACTTCGCACTAGCCAACTTATAAAAATATGTATATATATATATATATATATATATTATATATATATATATATATATATATATATATATACTAACTACATCTTGTCGACATTGTAAACACGAGGAACTGATACGACTATCTTGAGCACGAGTCTATGAAAACAGGATTTAGAAGAAGCGTTACACACAAACTGAGAAGAAATACTTTTTATTCTTACGAAACAGATATTTTAGGATGTGCATAGTGAACGTTTCATGAGCACAAGTCACTTTAAAACATTTATCAAAAAACAAAAGTTTCGGTGTGGAGCAGTTGCTCCGAAATCATTACCTGCATTACAAGCGCGATTAATTGTTTGACTGGGTTAACATGTCCGTTCGGTTTGTCTGTTTCAGGCGAGGTGATTGGCCAGCGGTTTCTGGGAAACGAGAGCCACGTGGAGCACTTCAAGCTCCTGGAGCGCGCGACCACTTCCATCCTGATTGGCGCCAGGTAATTGTTACGTGATTCGATTCTTTCTCGGCCGGTGGGAACGACTGGGGACGATTGGGAACGACTCGGGATGACTGTGAACGGAGAAAAGGGGTGAAATGGAAAGGAGAATAGAGGCGTGCGAGGGGAAGGGTCACCAGATGGTCATCGGTTAGATTCCAGTCGTTCGATCGCCGGTGTACCAAGTTTCCGGCGAGTCACTCCCTCGATTACGCAGCACGAGACCGATGACGCGGTTTTGTAGTCGCTATGAGACTGCCTGCAGCCCCTTATGACGTGTCCTCTTTAATTTTACATGAGTCGTGCTCCCTTGGATCGATCGCCGGCAGCCACCGGGGGTATTTGATATGGAATAAATTGGTTTCAATTACCGAGACGAAGGAACGGGAAAGGAAAAACGTCTTCGTTCCGTTCCTATTATCGTAGTCGCCCGTAACATTAGCGTTTTATTGCGGCTGTGCTTTTCTTTCGACTTCCCGTTCAGTGCCTTCTGCAAATATAATTTCATACAGTATGTGTCGCGACAAACGGAGGGGAAGGAAGGACTTGAAACCGAAGGGACCATACCAAACGTCTAACGCAAAGTAAACTATAAATGTTTGGATAATACACCGAGGTGACTGTAGAGTTGAATTTTCTACCGTGAATATGTATAACACAGTAATATCGAAGTCTAAAGGGAATGTAGAGCCGGTGTCCAGGGAGTTTGCTTAAAATATCAATAAATTTTATGTTAATCGGATTAGCACTTTCGGACACGGACCATAACAGTTATGACCAAAAAGAAACAAAGACAGCATCGACTAATATCGTGTTTTTTACAAATAAGGATTATAATTAACCGAACATTTTTTCTCTTGTTGGTAAATGTTATCTTTGAGATAAATTTATTTCGATCGCTCATAACAGTTATCGATGAAGGACTATTAAATAGTATAACTTTCAAATGGTAGACAATCATTCATATTTCATAAATTTTTTATTCGTATAATTAATTGCTACAATCAAAATATAACGTGACAAACAAACAGATCTTGTGTTGTCCTTATGGTCTGTTGATTCGTCTTGTTGTACGAAACCTTCTCAATGAATTTCACAGGCTTGCTCCATCCGAAAAAGAGTAGACAGCTCAATAATTAAATAAGCAACCAAAATGAATGTTCTTATCAATAATTATGATGAACAAGTGAAAAGAAATTCGATCATCGATAACTGTTATGAGCGATCGAAATAAATTTCTCTCATCGATAACTGTTATGAGTGTACATTACCTGAAATAATAATAATCAACCTTTTATTAATTTATTTTTATCGTAGAAAATTTTAGAATAACTGTTATTTTTGGTCCCTGCTTTCGAAAATCTATTAGATGCCAGATAAAAAAATATATTTTATTGTAGTAACGCATGAAAATGTGACGCTAAATCTTCCGTGATTCCTTTTCAAGTATCGCGTAAATGAACAAATCTACCTGACCGATAACTATCTGGAAAATGTAGGTATTTGAAATAAATGCCGATATTATACATTAACGCGCCTCTCGAGCGCGCGCTCTTATCCACGAGAAAAGCGCTGGGAAACGTAAACCTCCCTCGGGAGAAAAAATCGTAAATTCTAAATCGTTGCAGAGAAGGAGAGAGCACGAACTGGATTCCAGTTGACTGTGGTTTATGTTTTCGAATTCCGCTCGTGACACATTTCGTTGTGATAGTGGATCGTATATCGCACCTTTGAACACCTTCCTGACGCTTTTCACACGACATGTTTCACTTTAAAGGCGGAAGTCTCTCGCGAACTCTTTAAGCGGAGCTTCGAATCAAGAAACGACGCGACGGGAGCATCCAATTCTCCGGAATTACATTTTCAGACGCTGGATTGCGCCGGTATAAACTTGTAAAGATTGAACGCTATATCCTTATTTGTATAGAAAAAATGGAAAGGAGATTACTAGTTTGATTTTCAGTCGTACTTGCAATGTATTTTCGTTAATATTGGGTCGTTGCATATGACACGTCCGATTTTAGAATGCATATACTGTTATGAAATATTTTAATCAAGAAATACTATTATAATCTACAAGTTTATACTCAGATTATCATATATATATCTTGGAAACCTTATGTTTTTATAGATTCCTCAGTTTGTTGGTAGAGTTTTGTACGTTTTATGTTACCCTACAATTAATCCCAAATTTATTTTCTTTCTTAATACGAATAATAGGTTGAAAATAATATGACTGTATCTTTAAATTCTTCTAATGTTTTTACTGTTTTAAATTACACCAACTCATTGTTCTTATAAATGCACAAGAGCTTGAACTACCTAACCACCAACCAATTATAATTTAATTAGGTTCGATTAAATTTAATATAATCCAGTTAAAGACATTAAAACTTTGTAGTTTGTCCCGGATAAATAGTACGGAATAAATTCAATAAAATAGACTGTTCACTGCACTTTTCTATTTCAAGCAAGAAGATATAATTAAAGCTAACCGTACTAAGTAACTGCAGATATCATTCCTATTGCAATAACGACGCTGCTAAAGGGAAATACTAACTTTTAAATATTATGGGCAATTTTAAAACAACTTCGCATATAAAAAGTATTTAACTCCGTAATATTCAGAGACATTAAAACTTACATTTGGCACAGAAGCTCTTCCTGCATCCAACAGTGCCATTAACACGATGAGCGTAGCGATTACTTAGTTTAATCGGCAAGCGTGGGTTACATTGTATAATTTTTACATTAGCACTGTGGAGTCATAGAAGTTTTCAAAAAGCAATAAATTATAGTGGAGCTTCGACTATCTAAATCTAAACTAAACAAGGACACCCGAGAGTGCGTATAATTGACCAGTAACATAATTTTACGTTCTTTTTTCACCTATCGAAACTATTATTGCAACAAATACAGTCTTAGAAATTTTCTAGCAACGAGGAGCGTTGAAACCAATCAAGTTTACAATAAAATTTCCATTTTTAGAACCGTTAATCACCTGCTCGAAATTCCAAACCTATTTACTTTCATTAACACGTTTCATGCTATGTGGGTCGCCGAGGACAACACATTATAGTACCTACTACTCCATTTATTCGAGGCAAATTTTACGGAACACCCGATTCACCGAATTCGCTACGAAAGAGCTCTTAAACTCTCATTATCAGGAATATCGTTACCAAGTGGGACTCGAATTATGGGAACATAGTACTTCGATAAGTTTCGTCGCTAATACCTGGTTGGCTGGCCTATAGTCCCACTGGCAAGAATCATTCGCCTAATGTCAGCCTAATACTGTTGTACTATTGTCAGCCTATTAAACATATTAGGAAAGAAAATAAATGTTTCTTTCGCTCCAGTTCGTTGCAATTCAGGCAGAAAGTTTTTATTTTGCATAAAGATCCGCTGTCTAGTTATTATATTAAATTAATAGTGAATATTGACGAAGGTGTCGAAAAAGACCAAATAGTGTCAACTTTAAAAATGAAAAAAGGTGTTCGTACAAATAGTTTTTGTATTTTTGGCATTTTCAAAGTGTCGCACAAAAAATAAAAGTTATTCGGCAGTATGAATCGTGAAAATGTTCCGTTCACCTTGCATCCCATAATTGTAGTACATACATACATACAATCATGCATGTTTGAAGTTTCTCGACGGCGGGTATCACGTTTCTGTTCGATAATTTGATCCATTACGATAATAGTCTATTTGTCGCATTGATATTGGGCCACGTTCAAGAATTGCTATTTACAGTCGCGGATGGCCCAGTGGTTGAAGTAAACCGCGATTAGCAGTCTGTAGTTATTACTGTTTCGGGTAGTTGCTTGGCTAATCGATGTTACTCTAATAGCAAGCTCGACGCTTTCGCCAGTTAATTATCGTGAACAGTGGTACAAATAATTTCAGATATTGCTCATTTTCGTGGATAAGTGAAACGACAATTTTCTGTTTAGCAACATAACGTTGAGAAAATTGGCTATACAATGTGAAATTGTGCGTTTAATACCTTTATTTTAATTAACGGAATTGTGTATTGAGACAGTAATCCTTACATCCTGTTGTAATGTTAAAATTTTAAACAAAAACGGACTATTGAATGAAATCGACTTATGAATCACTTATTATTTTCTTGTCTGCGAATACACACGATTTGACTATCTCCTTTGCACTGTTACTACAGGACAAATTTTAATTTCTTTCCTGAAAAAGAAGTCCACGTCGAGGAAATATTATTCTTCCTCCTCGCCTTACTTTTAGATGATAGAATCACCTTCAAAATTCCACTGTCATTCTTCCGTCACCCCGTTTGCACGGTGCATATCTCTGACGGCGCGGCGGTGGACTCGAATAAAAATTTTCATTGCATTTGAATACATTTGTTACGAGAAGTCCGATTACCGTGTCTGTTTAGCGAAACATCGTTCGCGGAGGAGAGAATCGCGATTGCATTCAACGGATTTCCTTTCCCGCGAAAACTTGTATTGCCAGGCTGTCGCGTGATTCGCAGGATGCGGCTTTATCGCCGTTGCTGTATCTGCATTTTTCACAAGATCAGTGGAGAAAAACTAATTATTCTACGACCAAAACAAGGGAGCACGACAGGAAAGTGAAACTTCATTTCGCAGCTTTACCATATACAGATATAATTGCAGTGTCGCGGCTATCGAAAATGTCTTATACAGAATTCCAAAAAAGCCGTCCAATAGAGACAGAGAGAAATATTGGCCAATTTTTTCTCGTCAGTGTCAGCATCGGATAACGAATCCGCGACAAAAGATTTATTTTATCTTTAGAAACCAGGCAATAGCTTCGCCGTGGAAAAATAAAGTCGTGAATTGAATATTAAAATAACAGAGTCATGGAAATTTGCATTAACTACGTAATAACCGTCGTGATCGATTGTTTGTTAGCGATGCGAGATATACCATACGGTTATTGAATCATTTCATTCATAACAACATTTTTCCAAAGGATAATGGAGATCGATAATAATTGTGCGTTGCAAAAAAGTGGATTTTCTATGGATATGAATATTGATAGTTGAATATCGTTTACGAGAATTCAGCTGTCGTGTGATCTATTGCATTTTTCCTAGTGTTTTTCTCATTTTTTGTTTAATAGATTTTTAATTACATACTACGTTCAAAAATTAATAGTTTCTGCTGGAGTGGCGGACGTAGCAAACAAACTTAAATTGTTAGCAATATGTACCAACGAAAATCGATTACGGTATATAAACAATTTGTTGACATGGAAATGAAAGGAATCCAGGAATACCACATGAACAAGTATCAATTAAATAAAACTAAATAAATAATTCTTTTGCTCAGCACTATTATATGTATAATGTTTCATCTATACATTTTCTACTGGATCTATGTTTATACTATATAGTTTATACTGTATGAAATGATTTTATTTAGACTAGTGTTTTACGTGTAACATCTCACATGGGACCGTAGCCCTTAGCATTTTGTATTGCAAACTATAACGAACATTTGATATTGGTTAATTAGAACATCGCGGGAGAGTAGCGCGAGGCTTTGTCACGATTAAACGAATTAATTGTTAGGGAGTGCGCAGAAACGAAGTTTCTAAGTTATGCTACGTGTGACGTATTAAAAGGGATATGTTGGGAGAGGCTTAATATCCAAGTTAACTTGATACTGTACCTAATTAATTTAGTACGAAAGTTATTATCGAATATGCTGTAGGTACTTACCGGAGCTTCACAGAAAACTCGTAAGTGATCAGCTTTGTGCAGCGATGCAATGTTTCGCATAGGAATATGAGATTGCGAGTATTCATTTTCGTCAATAAATATTTATTAGCCAGTGTATTAGATCCCGTATTGGTTTTGATATTAATTACAATGAATATTTATTGAAGTATTTGTAATGTTCTATAAAGTCCTGATATATTTCCAGATCCTGATAAAAATTCCAAATACTTCAATCTATATCAATCGAATATCAATGATATTTAAGTTAAAAAATATTGAGAACTTGAATATCGTCTTTCACACGTATACATTGAAGATTGTAATAATCTATTTTTGTGTAGGTAAGTTAATGGTACAATTTTTTATTGCTTCTATTCCAGTCAGTTTTACTGCTCGGTGCAAACTACCAAGGTGTTGCAATCTGATATAACCACACCATTTTGTAATTTTATGCAACAAAAAGAATGAAAATAGAGCTAAAATGTTGCTTAACGTTCCCTAAAACAATCCTTTATACAGTGTCTTTATTTGCGAAAAAAGTTAGATTTCATCCACTTTATTAGGGTTAGAGTGTTGCGTTAAGCACAAGAAAAACGTCACAACTCAAAATTATTCAGTTTTCGTGTTATAAATATATATTATTACGTTATGTTATATTATTATTATTTATAAATATATTTTTGTGTTAATACGTACGCATAATGCTATCGCCATAGATAGCCCTAGTAGGTGTTATTTGCTTTTACTTGCAGCTACAGCTAGTTAAACTATCAAAGGATTTTGGAGCGCTCTCCTGTAAAATTAGTGTTTTTATATAGTGTGACATTTTTCTTGTGCATGAGCAAAGTATCCGGCGCTAGGGTAACTCCCCCTATAAAACAGTGAAGAGGCCGATCATCATTTCGTTTAGGATGAAACGTTCCTTTCGCGAGTATCCGGTTTCGATTGTTCCGTCAAGCTGTCACGCATGCCGTAATTACTAATGCTTATCCGTGGCGCGCGCGGCTCAAATAGTTCGCGGGGAAGGCTAGATGCGGATAGATTACCGGGAAGGATTTACGGGGCAAGACTTAACGTTCTCGTTTCGTTTTTCAGGAACGCCATTTACAACATAAGTCTGCACGACCTAACGGAGATCGTCGACCAGGTGAGTGCAACGCTAAAAAAGCCCTGTACGCGCGGGCCCGCTATCTGAATGCTCGATAAAGAATGATTGAACGATCTAGATTACGTTATACCGTTCGAATCTGCGCGAGCCAACGGTGTTTTAAAAACAACGCGGCCGGCTATCTGGAATCGGGAAAATTCTGCCGCGAGACTATAGCGATTTTATCTCGGAAATGTTGCGAGAGTGTTTTTAATTCGAGAGAAGAAATACGGCCGGAGCGCCGCCGCCGCGCCGTCACCGGGATTGTAACGAAAACGCGGAATAAAACGTTCCCGAGGATGATATTTATTTATTGAATATTATTATCGGCATTTCGGAGCGAAATAATATAAAACCAGTTCGTAGCGATAAATTAAATTCGGAATCGAACCTCGGGGACACGGCGCGCGGCACAGCGTAGAAACAATTCACCACAAATGAATTCGTTCTTTGTGACATCGAATTTTAATACGATTCATATTGGTTCGACTCTTTGGTTTTGATGCATCAAATCAATTAACGAACAGAGGGCCGACACTCGTGCAAGTTTACATTCCTCCTCACTGATTTACAAACGTTGATCTTTCTGCTACTGGAACCTATTACTTTGAAACGAGATCACAATTTTAATGCATAAAATAAATGCGCGATACCTTTGAAGTCGGGCATGTTAGCAATTTCGGTATTGAACGTACGGAGTTTGTTATTAGATGGCACACATGTTTCTCTCGCCAATTCCGTGCGCCACATTCAACACTCACTGCCAACGTACATGAGATATAATTTTATTGATATGCGAGTAAGTTGATTAGTAGATCGTGCAGAGTTCATGCATTTATATGAAAGTTTAATAGGTCTACAGGTAAATACACATGAAAAAAATTTAACGTTTTCATATTATTTTCGGCTTTTCAAGACTCTCAACTTTTATTAATTTAAATTTTATGTTGCACAACTCTTTGTCTTGTTAAATTCAGTATCTCTGATTCCAACCATAGTTCCAAATTTTTACTACATTAAATTTCATAATATCATTTTCGCAGAAGAGATATGCTATCTGACCAGTTAATAAATAGGTGACTCCACATATTTCTCTCAGCTTTGGTCGCATGAAAAGCTTTCTTAATTTTATTGTAAAAATTTCATTATATTTTGCGGATACAATCTGAATAATTATTAGGACCTTGAATAAGTCCTCGCTGTTTCTTCAAAGATGGTAGTAGCAGTACCCCGTTCGTGAAATTTCGAATGGTAACACACATGCAAGGCAGTAGTGTATCTAACCTTAAATTTCAGTGTATGGTTGTTCACTTTAGTGTAAACAAAGTAATTTTTTCTTAGTTCTGAAAATGTCTACTTTTGTGCCGAATAAAGTGTATTTGCGGGGAATTTTATTGCACTACTTTATTCAAAAGAAATCTGCAGCTGAAGCACATAGAATTCTTGTTGAGACTTATGGTGGCAATGCTTTGTCGGATACGACATGCAGAGACTGGTTTCGACGCTTCAAAAATAATGATTTTGAACTTGAGGATAAAGAACGTTCTGGCGCACCGAAAAAAATTGAAGACGAAAAGTTGGAGGAATTACTCGAATATACTATACTATATATATTATACTTTAAATGAAATGTTTTTGTTCCTTACAATTTAAATAAATCTTTTATTTTGTAAAAGAAACAGCGAGAAGTTATTCAAGGTCCTAATTGTTTCAAGCTGTTTCTTCTTCAATTTCTGATATTGTCCGTGAAATTAACTGAAAAAACTAAATTAGTATGGTCATTTTGTAAACACGTTTTCAGATTAATGTAATTTGAATCGACACATCATTAAACGCATTAACAACTTTCATAATTTTGCGGCACAGATGCACGATTATACATATTATCGGTACTCTTCAAGGGATCTTACTAAGTTTATTGAAATAATAGGAAATATACGGTGAATGCCGGGTAATGTGGAACAGCACATAATATAGAATATCGTAAAATCTCAATAATGAAGTAACGAAATTGGAGGTGCATTAATTTGCCAGCAGCGTAGAGAAACGTTTCCATGGTGTTCAAAAATTTCTGTAATGTGTTATTGAATATGTTTGCTTTGGACTGTTAAAAAATGGTTCAGATTATTATGTTCAAATAAACAATTATTCAGCATGCTCTGCTTTATCCGAGGATTTCTGAGCAATATTAATATTATTAAAATATCTCCTAAATTAATCATTTTTTGACATACATAAATCAATGTCTTTTTATATAGAATAAAAAGCCCATTAAAACCTTCATGAAGAAAAAAGAACAAAGTTGACCTCCATAAGTTTTTGACGCCCAGTAAGAAACTGTTGCGACAAAAGACAGAGCACAAATCGATGGACAAAGCTTCGCACTTTCCATGCACGTACTACATTGTACAGCAACGTAACAAGATAAATCGCTCCAGAAAAATCGCTGAAGCTTAAAACAGCAATCATCCTAGCACCGATCTAATGACAAAGAAAGTGAAAAGTTTTTCAGCGGAAAATCTACAACGCGACGTTCGTCAAAAATGCTCGAAGTAGAAATGTCAACTTCTATTGACAAATCTAAAGCTGGCCAAATGGAACCGTGAATAGATTTGCATGATAATAGATGGTTGTCGAGCTCCGTGTGTAATCCACGTTTCCTGGATCTCATCGCAAACACCGAGGAACTATCGATCGACCATTGCGACCGGTCACGATTCTTCAGCTAGAAAGTGCCGGATTATTCGATGAGCTGCCGAAAATTTCATCTCCCTTTTCGCTGGCGTATTTATACCGTTACCCTCGCCCTTTCCCTACATCCAATCAATCAACAGGGGGCTAAGAGAATAGAGACAATCCACGTAACGTCTACCGTGGGACGTTCGCTTCGCTCAGTTGCCGATAGAATCGAGGCATTTTCTGATAGCATCGATGCTTTTGTACACGGAATTGATACTTTTGTATCAGCCTATTTATCGGCCGGCTATTCCGCGCGAGCCTTTCAATTCGGTCGTGTGAAGTATCGGTGTAATTCAACCACGCGTAAATGTCTTGCCAGCCAAGTTAGATACTGCTTTCCGGATTTATGTGGTTCACGACTGTGTGGTTTATGGGCCCCGCAGCAACAATTTCGAACAATTTCCGAAAACAGGTATACATAGTTACTCGAATTAATATTCGGACGTTCTAAAAAAGACGATAACTTTTTTAATACTGTACTATACGATCTGAACTTTTCTAGATAGCTAGAGCAATTAGTTTACTACAGGATGTGAAAAGAAATTTTTTCAAAAATTGCAATTGATCGGAATCGTAGAAAAAATACTAAAAGTTGCACTTTACAACTTTTTTATGTGGGCCTATATTGAACATTTGAAAAATACGTTTTGTAGATCTGTGTGAATTAAACATATTCTGAAAATTTCGTCAAAATCGGTTGCAATGAGCTACAAACGTTTAAAGATGGTAAAAATTGCATATTTTCACGATTTTCGACCTATTCTCTCTAAACGATTTGTAAAAAGGGATGTACGTTCAATTTATTGAAAACTGCAACGGAGAACGTTCAGTGTAAAGTTAATTGGACTTTTCTGTAAACCTCAACTGCTGGTTCACTGAAATGTTTAAATTCGAGCGGAGAAAAATTCTCTAATTTCATTAATAGACTTCATTAAAATACTACACTGCCTTTATGCCTTACAGCCCGCCAACGTTGCAACAGTACGGCTAGAGTGGGTAGCCCAGATACTCATTAACAGTTCACTACTCCGTTATTAATTGCTGACCGACTTTCGTGGTCAAGTATTCTATAGAGAAAACTTCAAAGAATCTATGTAGTTATACTTTTCAAACTCTTTCAAACCCTGTGTATCGATCACAGATTGCAAATGAGACATTAGCTCGGCATTTCTGCGTCGTCTAAATGATTTCCGAGACGAAGCAAAAATTTTATTTAAATTCACCGTTCTCCAATTAAATTGTACAATATTTTTTCTCGTAGAGGTCGATGGTATCAGAGGATTTCCATTCATTCAGTGTAAGCAAACTATTTATATGAAAATTCGTATCATGAATATGTATTGCACGTACGTACCAATAATTAATTATTTATTTATTGAACTAATATAAACGTATCCATAGTGCAAATATTCGTAGGAGAAAAAAAGCATATGTACATATATTTACTTATTGTACATATGTATATATATATATTGTGTTATAATATATCAATAAATTTGAATAAATTTCATAAATCGCTCAATGCCGTTAAAACAATACTGAGGTGTATTCTAAATCTGTGATGATGAATATGAACGAAGATAAAATTAAGCTATTTATTCATATGTTCATTCAATAACACGATAAGTTATCTCGAAACTGGTAAGAAGTAATAGAACAGAATGGAAAATATGTTATTGAATAAATTTATGAACAAATATCTGAATTTTAGCTTTCAATTTTAATTTACAATCGCTAGGAACATTCGTTCCAACCCAGTATATAACTTTTTACTTTTCTCGAGTATGAAGACTGAATAGCAGAATGAATTCGACTATAGAAACAGAAGCAGTGAAACCATGACAAATCGGTTTATGCGTGCATCGACAGAGCTACAATTACTTTTGGGCAAGTCAATACATCACAGTATCGATCGAGACGCGATTGAGTCGCGGAGAAAGGAGCCAAGGATCGAAAACTTCGTATTGATCCTGCCAGAACGCGAGTCGCGAAACTGTGCGAGATCGTCTCGTAGGAGGTTTCGTGGAAAGGGTGAAAATCGCGAGAAGGTGTGGGAGAAGATGAAGTTACGTGGATGGAAACGGGTGGATGGAGTGGTGGGGCGAAGATCTTGGCTTCGAAAAGACGTAACGCAGTTATATCGGGGGGTATTGGATCGATCGGAGACAGGTCTCCTCATGCTAACGTTCTTTCGCTTAGAATGGAATAGTAAAAGTCACGGGGTTCCTCGCCAACTCGACGATACCTTCGCCAACTCTTTTCGTATATTGATTCCAACCCGGACAAGCACCAGCAGAAGCGGCAGCAGCTCGATCAATCTTTATGTGCCGGATCCAAGCGTTATAAAAAAACGTGATCGCGGATGGTCTCGCTAATTTTGATCTTGATAAAAATACAACGGTGCACGGCCAAATTTACATGAAACCAGCCCCACACCTTCCTCAACAGTCAATGTCCTCAGCACAACACAATTACCTCTGTAGACAAGGATAGAAACTGAGTGCAACGTATGCAACGCCACGACTTACATTTTATTTAACCCGGCGTTAGTTAGGTGGGGTCTCACAGACCCCAGAGATCTTAGATTGGTTGTAACATTGTAAAGATGTTTCATTAGTTAAGTATTTTTGAATAATAAAAATCTAGTTTCGTGGATCTGCGTTTTTACTCGGATAAATTGCAAGCCTCTTAAGCAATACCTAATCTTATACACTCACCGAAATTTCTATAAAGTCACTGTGTTTTGTGCCCGTGCGAAATCAAGACAGGCCTGTTTATATACTTCTTTAAGGCCTGGTTTACGTTGCGTTTTTGTCCAGAAAAGTTTAAAAGTTGTTGCACACGTCTTATTGTTACTGAGAGCTTTAATTCAGCTCGAAATTGTGCTGCAGTTGTCCTTCCCGTAGCCGCAGATCTCATTAATAATGAATGTCGTCTCTTTGACAATTTTCACGTAAATTGATATAATTATTAATCACGGTATATGACCGATTAATTTTCTTAGCAATTGTGCGATTAGAGCAGCTCATATCTTCATAAGCATCGATTGAAGCTTTTTCTTCACTTGTTAGTACTTTTCCTCTCGGCATTCTCATACACGTGAATCAAATTATAACAAACAGGAGTTCATTGAGTTCTAAAACTAATACTTTTAGAATATTCGCAGTTTTTTCCGTAGTTCTCTGCTCAGAATATAGAGAAACACTAAGTGACTTTATAGAAACTTCGCACTTGTGTTCTGCACCACACAGAAAAAAATTAAGAAAAACGTAAATAGTAAACATAACGGTGTAGAGTACGCAGTCCCTCTATCCGAGTGTCTACAAGGCACAAGACCAGATACGATAAATCAACAAAAAAAATGGTGATATTTTTAAAATATCTATTAAAAAGAAGATGACTTTATAGAAATTTCGGCCACTGTATTTATGAAAAAGGTATTTATTTCTATAATAAAATATGTTATTTCGGGGGGTCTGTGAGAGCCCACCTTACCACTTACGATACATTTTCCCACCTTACCAACGCCGGGTTAAAGCATCACAATTCTAGCACCAACAGATGACTGAGATTTTTCCGATTAGAATGAGTCCAAACACGAGACAAATCGGACTAATTTTCCCGATCTTGTGATTACCCACTACCGTGGTCCGACTCGCGTGAGCGTGAGAGGGTAATACGAGTCGGAACACAGTAGTGGGGGAAGCGGATCGAGCGTCGGCAGCTCGCGAGCAATCAGTTGCCCAGACCTGATCTAGAATTACGTACTTCGATGAAAATAATCCGATTTACATTGTATTTGGACTTATTTTAATCGCAAGAATCTCGGCTATACAGTAGTACTACATTTATGAAGTTGAGACAACAATTACTGAAAATTAAATTTCCTTTATTGCACGTTCATGTTTTTCATAAAACATTCGGTCTCCCTTTGAAATGGAAAAGATGTCTTGCACGCGAAAAGTTAACTCCCAGCTCCCGAACTGATGAAAATTTAACCGTGCACTACTGTATAGTTGCTGGAAAGACGGCGAGCGAGACTTTAGAGGATACTCTGCCTTTTCATAATTTGATTCACTAATATTGTGTACTTGATGACCAGTCAGGTCCACATAGCTTTCGCTAGTCATCTTTTCAGCAACGTGAAGTACGGAATCGCGTATGGTCTAGCTAATTTCGATCACGATAAAAACGATGGCGCGGGTGTAGTATGCGTGTGCAAAACGCGGCGGAGGTTTTCATCGACTCACTTGCACCGATGCTCTTGTCTCGTTGGAAGCGGACGCGTCTTCGTGGCGTGGTTGATAGGACGGTGACACGTATTAATCGACGCCTCTATCTGCGAGGCCGAGTAGTCATAGGCGTTATAATAAATTGGAGGCAATTATTCTTGCCGAGGCCGTGAAGGATGAATGGCGGAGATATGTCATGAAGCGTTACACAATCAGGGAATGGGATTTCGTAGGGCTGAAGTAGACGACGAAAACGATTCTGGATTGAAAAACTTGCTGGGTTCTTGTCCGACTGGGTACTGGAACCTAGTAATGCAATGCTTTTCGCAGATGAGAACGTTCGGGTGGAGAAAAAATTATAATGACGCTTCGGATGTGCAACGTCTTTCAAATGTATTTCAAATGTACGAGAATGTCTGCTCTTATTAACATAAGCTTGACAAACAAGATGACAAACAATTGTTGTCAAAACATTATTAAATTTAATGTTAAAATACAGTTAGCAATTAGTTGGATGTGAAGAATACGTCGAATAGCTTCTCATCTGAAATTAAAAAGAATCTTTTTGATTTAAAATGTAATATTAAATTTTCATCTTAATTTTATAGCAAAACTATTGTTTAGTAAATGAATCGATTTACCAGGAATAGTTGATAATTATATTGGGTTGGCAAGAAAGTAGTTTCGGTATTTTAAGGTGAAATAGAGTCCAATTTTTTTATTCAAGCAATGAATTTTAATGAATGAGATATTTTCTCTTTCGTTCGATGATCTTTGCCAAAAGGAATAAATAAGAAAATATTTTATTGATTAAAGTTCATCGTTTACAATTCAATGGTTTACGAATCAGATAATTATTTATTATTATTATTATTTATTATTATTGAACAGATATTTCTGGAATCACAGGCTCATAGTGCTCACATTAATTTCTGAGCGACGTTAATATACATATTGACATATCAATAAAACAGTTAAAAAGATGCAAATTAATTGATCACTTATAAGTTTCATATTTTTATAGTAAAACTAGAATATTATATTAAAAAAAGCGTTTTACTAATTGTTTTATCGGTACAAATGTAGTTTTATATGTCGGTATTGAACCAATCCGTTCGTGATCCGGCAAAGTAATAAATAAATGTAATAAAGGGTAAATCGTTCTTCGATAGAATGGCACCTCGCAAAATATCCTTACATCGATTCGACGCGACGCCGATGGTTTCCTCGCTGCATTGGACTCGGCGGCTTCAATATTTACAGAAGCCATTTTGTCCTCCAGAAATGGATTTCCATCCGGTCAATTGGATTATTTATTATCAGCTTGTCCGAGGCGGAAGGTCGTCGCGCGCTTCCCGTCCATTATAGAATTGCACAATCGTTTTATGGTCATCGTCGCCGCCGCGTTTTTTACAGTATCTAGAAAAGGAATTGTTTACTTTACAATATGAACTTCGATATAAAGTCAAGGATATTAATGGTCGCTCGTGTTGACGCGAATCCATTAGTCGCGGTCGGGCGAAAAGAACATCGATGAACGTTATTATTAATATCTGTCGAGACCGGTTAACGATGATGTATAATAATTGACACTTCTCTCCACACGTTTCAATTGTGATAAACTCTATTACTGCGACAACAAGCCTATCGATCGTCCAACGTACAAACTTGTATGTTTTCCTATGTATTTTCGAAGCAACTTCGTTAGGGGTACATTAGATTCATTAAAGAGAAACAAATGTGCGCGACAAATTTTTATTGACCCTTCACACTCAAAATTTCTTTTCAATTTTATTCTGAATAGTTTTTACTAGACTGCGGATCTTTATGCATTCGTGAAGAAATTAGTTGGGCGAAATACAAAACAGTCATAGATCAGAAAAATTCAAGAATATTGCAATGCTGTTTTTAACGTGACAAAGTCATTAAATGATGAAATCAATTTTTATTTTATTCCCGCTTCCAACAATCAATGCTGAATATTTTTATTTTGCATGAGGATCCAGTTGCAGTCTACCTATTACTTTCGGGGAAACAAAGTTGAGCCATTGTAGTCCTTTCTTTCCAATTTTGTTCCCAATAACCCTCTATCATTTTAAACTTTTTATTGAAAATGTACTTCGAAAGACAGTTCCATAATTGGATCTAATTTTAAACAATTTTCTTCATTAATCACATTGAAAAGTACATGTATATTGCTTATGTACGTAAACGAATATTATACTGTATAATACATATTTAAGCTGGCAATTTCGAAATATCGAGTACACATAATATATGGATAGGCTCATTTTACAATTGTTGTAAATAATTTCGTAGCTCCAATGAGCAGTAATAGCCCGAATAATAAAAATATAAATTCACATTGAAATAACTTCAATGGTTTTAAGTTTGATACATGATATGGTTGATTATAGTGATTGTAGTGATAGAATGCCAGCATAGAAAATTCGACGTTTTTTTTACAGGGCGTTCGCTTGATCTCGCGTCTCTATAATCTCCACTGCACTTTCATTTGGATCTGACCGTAATATTACGTTCCGGTAAAAGGAAGAAAGTTTAATTGCATCAACGCAGCATTGCTCCCATAGAAGTCGTATATTAATGATCTATAACGCAATGACTCGAATAGCGTTTCACGAGCATACACAGTAGTGAAAGTCTTTCAATCATTCCATTGTCAAATGCTTCCTTGTTTCCCACAGTCTGCATAAACAATCAATTACAAATGATATGTGTAATGCGATTCCACGCTTTAGAGAACGGTCGTGTTGATCTAATCTGTTTATACAATATATGTGCGTGGAGAGTTTCCGGAGCAGGATATCTCTCGTTGCCATTTCATTACGCGTTCATTGAATTCGACATTAGAATGTATACATGATCATTAATTATAGATTGTAATTAGCAACTTTCCTCAAAGACTGTCTTGTCAAACTTACTATGACCTGGAGAGACTCCACAAATATTTTTAATCGCTTTATTTTTATTAGAAAACATAGTTTCATATAGTTTCACAATACTACTATTAGTAAAGGAGGGGTTTTTTAACGATCGTAATTAATGTTTAATTAATAGTAATATTTTTCTCGGCGCTATGTTTCGATCAAATCTTTATACTTTTGAATAGCTATGTTTCTAGGGCATAGAACGTTTGCTTCGGATTTGAAACTTTGATAAAACGTTCCCGACTCGGGTTTGAATCATTGCAAGATGCCAAGCGCTATTCTATTGGAAGAAAACAAGGTGGTTTGTTTCGTCCTAAACCCGCTAGAGGACTCATCAGTAAGGCTATCTAGCGGGTCCTGCCTTAGACACAGAATGTCTTGAGGAAAGTTCTTAATATACTAAT